>CAUYSK010044642.1:0-37493 GCA_963575035.1 Avahi laniger | reverse complement strand
ATTTTGTTTTCTTTTTTTTTTGAGACAGAATCTCACTCTGTTGCCCAGGCTAGAGTGAGTGCCGTGGCGTCAGCCTAGCTCACAGCAACCTCAGACTCCTGGGCTTAAGCGATCCTACTGCCTCAGCCTCCCGAGTAGCTGGAACTACAGGCATGCGCCACCATGCCCGGCTAATTTTTTCTATATATTTTTTAGTTGTCCAATTAATTTCTTTCTATTTTTGGTAGAGACAGGGTCTCGCTCTTGCTCAGGCTGGTCTTGAACTCCTGAGCTCAAACAATCCGCCCGCCTCAGCCTCCCAGAGTGCTAGGATTATAGGTGTGAGCCACTGCGCCTGGCCTGTTTTGTTTTTTTTGAGACAGGGTCTTGCTCTATCACCCAGGCTGGAGTGCAGAGGCATGATCATAGCTCACTGTAGCTTCAGACTCCAGCCTTATGCAATTCTCCCACCTCAGCCTTGCAGAGGTGCTGGGATTACAGGCATGAGCCACTGCACTGGAGGCATATTTAGTAATTTGAATAAATAGATACTGTATTGGTTTTTGAGTATTAAATGACATGCTATGGACTTTACATTAATACAATGCTTGGTCCATGGGGCTAAAAATGATGATAGCTATGAGCAAATCTGTGAGATAAGAAAACTTTCATGCCCTCAGCCTTCCCTTTCCCAATCTCTTTCACTCAATATGCTGCTTAATTTTCCTTTTTTAAGACACAGCTAACCAGAGACTTTGTGGAAACAGTCCAATAAATTTAATCTTCAAAACATTTGTATAGAGTAGATGATCTATTTATTTTTAATTATTTGATAATGTGTATTATTTTCCAAAAGCTTTCCATATTGAGAGATAAAAGTAATCTTTGGTCAAAGGAATGCATCTCAAATTGAATTTGGGGGCTCAATGAGCTGAATAAAAAAAGGTGTACTGAGAACAGAGAATTTTTTATGAAACATATTCAATCATTTAATGTAGGTGGTGGTGGTGGTGTCTGATTCACTTACAGCAAAGAATGGCCTTAAATACAAAAAAATTTTCTTTGAAGAAAATTAGTCTAAAGAAAATTCATGATTATAAATACTTCATTTGTTGAGAAATAGCCTCATAAAATTCAGTTCGCTTCGAATAAGCAAGTCTAGAGTTTGACATTTTTTCTATAAAATAGAATAAATTCAGTTCAATTTTTTTTGAAAGTAGGAAGATATATTGGGAAGTCACTGATCCATAACATGAAGAACTTCTTCTCTGAGAATAATTATCTTCACAGTCTATTGGCTCAAATATTTCACTGAATTTTAAGCTATATAAAGATCCCAGATGTAAATTAAAATGATGAATAAGAAAGGTAAACATTGTACATGTCAATTGAGATTATTATATTATTGATTCATAATTGAACATTTTTTGAGATCTGTTATGTTACAAAGCAGTGTGTTAGGGAAGTAAGATATAGCTCTTTGCCTCAAATAACTATAGAGAAAATTAAGATAAAATAAGAGAGATGCTGCAAATTAAATGTGCACAGATGCTATGTAAACAAAGATGAGGCATGACTGCCTCTGATGAAGGAGTCAGAGAACGTATTATCTGAGCTGAGCAGCAGAAATATAAGTAGAATTTCATTAGGGACAAAGAAAGGACATTACAGTCCAGGAAAGCAGCAAATTAAATCCACAGAAAGCATAAGAAAGAAGTTAATGTAAAATAAAAAGTGGAGAATGGAAGTATATTTGTGATTAGAAATCAGAAGATGGTAGAACCAATAAATAAGAATTGATTTATTAATTCTTTGGGAAAAATAAAGTAGATATACATGTATCTAATTCACTAAATAAGGGGAAAAAGCATATATACTCCAAATAAGAAATAAATAGAAAGTAATCACAAAAAAAGGCAATAAAAGCAATGCTATGAGATTACTTTGTCCAAGTCTAAATTTCATGCAAATAAACTTGAAAATATAGATTAAAGTGATAATTTTGAGGGAAAATATAATTTACCAAAACTAATTCTAGAGGAGTTAGAAGGCATTTTCTCTGTCTTTAAAGAAAATTAAAGATATTTTATAACATTGCAACTTCATTCTAAATAAAAAATTTTTAAATAGAAATAGATGGATGATTTTGTGACATAATAAAATATATCTGCTTCTACACCAATGCCAGAATTATGCTTAATGGTGAAATACTAGAACAAGTTCCATTAAAGTCAGAAATTTACACTGTAATTACCATTATTTAATATTAAACTGAATGTCCTTGCCTATCAGATGAAAGTAAAAAATTAATGTTATAAATATTGGAAAGGAAGAGATAAAATTACTAACATTTGTAGATAATTCGGTTGTCTATCTGGAAAGTTCAAGAAAAATGCTAAAGAACAAAAACAAAAACCTTTGAAAGCAATAAGAAAATTCAGTAAGTTTTCTAGAACAAAATCAATACATCATTCAGACAACAACCAGTTAGAAAACATTTTAGAAAAGACTCTATTTCAAAACCATTGCAAAAGATTAAATACCTAGGAATAACGATATGTGAAAGATTGATATAAAAAATTTTTAAATCACTATCAAGGGACCCTCCAAAAAATTAACAAATAAAAAACTATATTGTTACTTGAATAATAAAACATCAAATATGTCACTTTACACTATGGTATAATTCATAAATTTATTATGATTCAAATAAAAAATTGGAATTGAAACTAGACAACATGATTCTCAAGTTTACTGAAAAATATATAAACATAGCCTGAAAATAACAGGGAAAAATATAGAATTAATGGGGGGTTGTTAATAGCTCTGCAAGATATTGGAATATATTATAAAGTTACAAAAGCTAAAATGTCACTTGACTAGACCTATCAATGAATAAACTCGAGTTCAGAAAAACATTTTATATAATATACATGTACACATATATCACATATTTTATATAGTAGATGATAATGATGGAATTTTGTATCAATGGGAAACATTATTTCCTAGGTCTAAATGACATTGGGAACATTTGGTATTTGTGTGAAAAAAGTCTAGTTCATGCAGACTTCATACTCTACACCAAAATGAATTCTTTATGTTTTATAGTTTGAAATATTTTTTAAAAAGCCATAAAATACCACAGCAAAACCCCATCATAAAAAATGGGATATCAAAATTCAAATTGTTTAAGTTGTTTTAAATGTGCATTACTGTGAAGTTAATGAAATGACCAAATCAGCAACAAGCTTGAGTAACTAGCAGGCTGAGTTCTCAGCTGTGCCTTCCATACCCAGACTTGGCTGTAGTTTGTCACTCCCCTCATGGCGGTTCTTCATGTTCACTTGAATATCAATGGAGAAGGTTCTTGGTTTGTGTCCAGCAGCTGCAATTCTAGGATTCTGGAGCATAGTTGGCAGCTGTTTTGTCGGCTCCCTCTGGGGAGATTAGAAGCAGAGAATCCTTCCATCGACAGAGCTGCCTGCTATTCTCTGCCTCAGCTTTGCTGTCTTCTTTGTGCCTCAACAGACATCTAACCTGTAAATTTAGTCCATGTCTGTGTGAAAACAGGACTGTGTGAAAATGGAAACCCATTGCCAATTACATTATATTAAAGATAATATTTTCATGTGAATTATTGTGGAACTTTAATATAAAATAAATCATGAAGAAGTTTTTAAAACAGACTTGGAGTGGTATTAAGTATGACATAATGCCAAAAAGATAAACCGATAAATTTGAGTAATTTAAGTAAGGCAGAACCCATTAGATACAAAGTATAAAAGAAATAAAAAATTGGAGGAAAATATTTGAAACTCAGATAGTTAATTTTCTCAATATATACAGAATATCTAAAGTAATTCAAAACCAAAAACATTCCGAAAGAAAAATATTTACAGGATAGGAACAGATGTGTTTTAGAAAACTAAAAAACACAGTACTCTGTGTGTGTGTTTGTGTGTGTGTGTGTGTGTGTGTCATTCAGACAACAACTAGTTAGAAAATATGTTTTAGAAAAGACCCTTTATCAACGCCATCAAAAAAGATTTAATACCTAGGAATAAACTTGACGTGGTATATGTAAGATCACTATGAAGAAAACTTTAAATCACTATTGAGAGACTCAAAAGAGACATTAGCAAATAGAAAAACATATTACATACTTACATAGTAAGACTCAAGATCAAATATGTCACTTCTCATTAAGGTATAGTACATAAATTTAGTGTGAGTCCAATAAAAAATAAGAATTGAATAGGAATGTGCATATATATGTATATATATGTAAGACTCAACTCATTATGAGTGAAATAAAAATTAAACTAGAGCTTATATTTTATGTTTAACTTAACAAATTTCAAATATAAAAATGATGACTATATGGGTACAAGTATGGGGAAACATTAGCTCTTGTACATTTTTTACAGCTCCGCTAAGAATGTAAGTTGGCAGAGCTTCTATTTGAAAAATCTATAATATTTTTGATGCACATATTCTTTGATCTAGGCATTCCACTTCTAGGGCTCTTTCCTATAAATATACTTGTGTAAAATGATTTACATACAAATTTATTCATTGAAGCATCATTTGTAATTACAAAAGATTGAAACAATATAAGTGTCTACTCATAGGGAGCTGATTAAATGAATCATTGTACATCTATATGACAATCAAGCAGCTGTAAAAGAAGATGAGTAGAATTTCCAAGATATATCAGTAAGTGTAAAAAGCAGGGCACAGAATTATGTGAATAATGTACTCCCCATTTGCATTAAAATGGAAAAAAGGAAATATGTGTATATATTTTATAAATATATTTCATATTTACACTTAGAATACCCCTGAGAAAATGTATAAGAAACTGGGCACCTTAGTGCATTCAGGCTGTGGAACTGGATTCCTAAGGGTCAGGGATGGGCGGGGGGAGCTTTTCACTTATGTCTTTTTTTTATATTTTGAATTTGGACAATATGAACCATAAAAAAGTACAGCATAAAAAGGGTTCTATTACTAACATAGTTTATAAACTACTGATTCCAATCCATCTTTTTGCTTTTAAAGAAGAAGAAACCAAGACCCAAAGCAGTGGTAACAGAAAGCTATTCAGCTTTCTGCAGGCAGCACCAGAGTTGCTAGAGATCTGCCTCTCAATTCAGGGCAGAGTCCACAACAGCAGTAGAAAGCGAGCTTATGTTACTGGATATTATGAAAAAATCAATTAACAAAGAAAACGAAAGCTTACAGGATATTTTAGTTTCAGATTATGCTCTATGGTCTGATGCAAAATATTTTACCATCTCTTGTCCATGACAACGCTAATTATTTCTTCATCTTATGGCATGGTCTTGAGTAGCTGTCTTCAACAGTGGTGGCAGAAATTGAACGTCTATTCTCTCTCCAACTAAGATCTTATATTTGTAAGATAAGTGCTTAAGGTCAGAAAAGATTATCGGTATCTGTGGAATAGAGATTTCCTCTTTGCCATGCTGAGTGACACCATTTCCTTTAAGACTTGTATCTAAACTCTCCTCAGACACATAAGCTTTCCATTTTTATTCTGAATTATTTCCTCTCTGTGCCTTGATTTTTATGTCACTTCAACTATTATAACTATAATTAATACAATGTTTCCTTCCCTTCAGTTAAATCATACAAACATGCAATGAAACTCCCACCATATTCCAGGGACTATGCTAGGAACTTGGGACAAAGAAGTGAATCGTCATTTATGCCTTCAAGAGACTCAGTTTCATCAGAGATACAGACCCACCAATTTAAAAATTATTTATTGATGACTATGTGCCAGCAACTGTTCAAGCCTTTGGGGATATAGCAGAGAGGAAAACACACATAAATCTTAACTACTGAAAATTAGGGAAATTTGATAATGGATTGGTATTAGCTGATATGAGGAGATTATTTTAATTTTCTCGGTGTGATAATTATTGTGGTTATATAAGAAATGTTATTCTTAGGTTGTGCAGGCTGAAATATTTAGGGAAGAAGTCTCAAAATATATACAACTTACTATCGAATGATTCAGAAAAAACTAATTTTTTTCCCTAGGGTATGTAGACTTCTTCAACAGGAGAAACACATTCAGATTAAGCCTTTTAAAATCTTTTATTGATTATCCTTTGTGATCAAGTGGTTGTATTTGTGATATAATTGCACATAATTAGAAGATGTTATCTGTATTTATTTTATAAAATTATAAAGTATATAGCTATATCTATTTTGGGATAGATCAACAAAGCAAATAATGGCAACATATTAACAATCATTGACTCTTGGTGGTGCAGGTTCATAAGATGCTTCATTGTACAATTCTTTAAACCATTTTGCATGTTTGACATTTTTCATTGAATAGAGAGTCGAAGAAAAAAGAAAAAAAAAGAGTTGGATAAAATCTCTGTCCACTGTAGTGTGCATTCTACTGGGGGGAGACAGATACATAGAAATAAATAATTAAAATATATAATTTATCAGGTGGTAATAAATATCAAGAGGAATCATAAAACAGGAAGGGGTAGGAGAGGTATGATTTTAACAAAAATAATTTATAAATCTGTGTATTTGAATAATATTTATAGTGCCATAAATATAATGATTAAGGAGTGATTTCTATTCTGTGGGGTGTGCAGAAAATAAAACCTTGAGAAGAGAATATTTGAGCAAGATCTTAAAGGATTAGTGAAAATGTTACTAGAGAGACAAAAAAGGTGGTAGCTGAGCCCCCAAAAGTATTCTAGGGCAGATGAATAGTGAAACTAAGTAGTTGCCAAACTCTACTAAAGAGATTCTGGTTCAAGGGTCCCGGAATTTGCATTTTTGTAAAGCTTTCCATAATTCTAATGTGCTCCAAAAGTTGAGATTCTATAGCGTGGAAGCAGGAATAGCCTGTGGGAAAAGAGAGAATAGGAAAAGTGGTTGGAAAACTAGGCTGTTGCTAGGCAGAAAAGAGACTTCGTAATACGGTACAGATTTTGGAATGTATTCTGCAGGCATACGGGAGCCATTAAAGGTTTTTAACCATGAAAGTTAAGTAAGTGATTATATATGAATTTTAGAAAAATAACTCAGATGATATATATAGGTAGATTGGGGGGGGACGGCGATACTAGAAGCAGGGAGACCTGTAAGTAAGGTCACCCTAGTAGTTAAAATGAAAGTTGATTAAATCTGCTCCAGGTTTCTGAAACTAGCAATAGAGAGGTATTTGGAGGGAGACTGGACAGCTCTTAATGACACAATGTGAGTGAGAAGGAGAACTCCCAGTTTCCTGATTTTGTGAGCTACCAACAGATTTAAGGAAAGTGGAAGATATAGGTCGGAGGAGCTAGAGAATATATATCAACTCGCAGTTTTTGAAGAGCTTGTGGGACATATGGATCAATTCAGAAAAAATCAGAAAACATAATCCTTATTTTTGAACAAGGATTTGGGACCAGAAATAGAGATTCTGGACACATTAGCTTATGCATGGTAGTTAGAGCCCTGAGTACTAGTCTTGGTCAAAAATGTTCCAGATGCCCACAGAAGATGCTGAGCAAAAAAGAAGTAAATATGAGCAGCATTTAAGAACTGGTCAGAGGAGGAAGAGGCAATGAAAGCCACTCATTTTTTTGTGCCAAACAGATTAGAAATTCCTTGAAGACAGGACAGTGTCAACTTCCTTTGTACACAGTTTCCAAGGCATTATTGCAGTGTACACAACAAGTATTTATTAATTGCTTGGTGAGTTGATGATCTGATGACATGTATAAGAATCAATCGTTTGCTTTTAGCAATATCATTAGAGTCGAGATGAAGGACTTACAACCTAGTTATCAAAGGCCAATATTATTTATGAATCAAAAAAATAAGAAATATTAAAAACTGATCTTTTTGAGTTGTCTTATTCAGTATTAGAACTCAACCTAAAATCTAGTTAGTTAAAAGAAAAGATTATTCAGATATAAACTACTTTTTAAGGTCAAGACATTTTCCAGTGGGTCTAAGGACTGTATATTGACATTTCCATAGACATTTCACTCCTTTTTGCCTAACATTTTGGACTCTTTTTTCTCACATCAGAACATTAGTCCTAATTATTTTACAAATATTTAAAAACATTTGGCTTCTGTATAAGATACCATTTATATGGCTCTTATCAATTATTAACAACACTTCGAAAATCCTGTTATGAACTGTTCAGTATTCTATAGGAAAAAAATAGTCTTCTGACTACAATGGCTCTTACAGCTTCTTGTACTTTACTTTAGCAGCAGGCTAATTAAAGGAAAGGCAACACTCTTAAATTTTAAGTTGTGTGATTATTGTCTCATCAGATCTTGTAGTAAAAACCAAAATGAACAAAAGACCTAAATTCTGTGGGGATTATTAATTTAAAAGAAGAAAACTAAAATTAATCATAGGAAAGATTAGCAAAGGTTACTCATAGTACAGCTGGATGACCTTCAAACCAAGAAAACTATGCAGATGTGTTGAAAGACATGGAAGTAGAAAAGCATAATATTTATTGAACCTGATGGCATCTTACAGTACTCAGGCTCATAATTTCCTAAGTGACTCAGCGGCCATTGCACAATCTACGCTTTGAAAGACCCATTTCCTCAAGACAACTTCAAAATACTAAACGGTGCTTTGCTGACCTACGTTATTAAAATTCTTCTCCAATTTACCAAAATACATTCCAGATTGCTGTGTTTACCTGTTGGATTGACTAATTTCTATTTTATTAAAAATATCCCTACAGCCCTTACTACACATACTGATCCATTTAATTTTCTTCTGTAAGTCTAAATCACTGTAGGAGTCTGAGCCATTAGCCCTTCAGTATTTCCTGTGTTATTCTGAGCTCTTCAAAAGATTTTTGGTCCTGTACTGAAAATAAATTGTAGTCAGATAATTATTCTTCATTCAGGAAGAGACTGAAAATATAAGGAGCTTAAAAATAAAGGGACAAAAAATAGAGCAAAGCTGTTGTAATCCCCAAAGGCAAAAACTTCAATCCAGAAAAGTAGATCCTTTTTCAATTTACAGCATAAAAACAACCTCAAGAAAATAAACACCGTGGCTTACACAAGTTTCCATCACTAAAAGTTGCTCTTCACTAAGGAAATGAAACCACTAGTATGTGTAAGAAGTGATAGGCACAAGTTTCTGAAAGAATGAGTGAATTCTGAAATTTATTTGTCAAGTTGGTAAGCTTTTGTTCACTGATTCATAAACAATCTTAGGAACCAGGAAAAAAAAGGTAATTTAACGCTCACAATTGAAGGGGTAGTGTTTCTCACATCTAGAACTTAGCACTTGGTAAGTCTTTGTTATAATTGATAATAATTTACAGTAAAAAGCATAAATCATATTGTTTCATGAGTTTAACTTTCCTGGGAAATACACACACTCACTAGCACTGGGACTGTTTACTCATTTATCTTTGTTATGTTAATAAAATTTAGGAAGTTGTCACTAGAAGCTAGTGATGGGTTTGCTAACATTCCTTTAGGAAATATACTATGTTTAGACAGTTTTAAAACAATCAGCATCCGGACCAAACATCTGATAAACTGTAAAGCAGGAATAGGTACTTTAATTTTAGAGTAACGGTGACTTATTTCCTCTCATTGCAGGTCTGTGGCTTCTTGTTTCTAAGATCCAGTATTGAGAAGGAAGAAGTTGCAACTGGACTTTGTACAGACTGAAGAAATCTGCTTTAGTAAAGAAGCACTTATTATCAGAGTCACAATCTCACTTAGTTTCTTGGTTTTGGGAGCCCAAACTCTTCTATAAATAAGTTAGAATTTACTAAAGGAGTTAAACACTTTTCTTGCATGTCTAAAGTACGGTTTAGCAACAACTTAGCCTTACATTGGAATCAGTGTAGGAAATCTGAGAAAGTTTGTGCATACTGTATAGTAGTTTTTGAAAATATTTCTGAAATTTGTATTAGAAAAGCATTTTCAAGGACATTTATATTCATCTATTTCTTGTTCTTCCCTTAAATGAACGTAAGGGTTTCTACGCTTGCCTTGAAGAAAATGAAGAACAATACGATTAGATCATCTCTCCTCTGTGTTTTTATTTTTTTATTTTTCTCATTTTCTTCAAATCTCCAGTAAAGGCTACTGAATGGCATAAATGTTAATTTATGACAAAACAGCTATTGTTTTTGTCCATATCTAACAAAGTTCAGTCAAATGATTGTGTGAAAATTCTAGCCTCTATTGTTTCTTTGTTGGGAAATTCTTTGAAAACCAAAAAGATTATTATGAACTTCAAAAAGGTGTGATGGCCAATTGTTTGAACTCCTGTGAAAAAATTCTCCCACGTATTCTTAGACCACAGTGTTGTGATGTTAGAAACTCAAATGCTTTCCATACAGGATGTTAGTACATGCACACGTGTCGGTTGCTGTGATGTGGGAAGTACAATACCTCCAGGTTTGTAAGGATGTCAGCTATAAACAGGATGCTAAGTAACTGCTAAGGACACAGTGCCTCTCCTTGGAGAGAGAAAAAGTTTGAAGGTATTAATGGCAATATTCTGCTGAAGTAAATATAAAAACTCACATATTCAAAATCCTGGTTCAAACAATAGAAATTAATAAAATTCTAGAATATTCCAAACACAGTACACGTATCAGTTTTTTCAAAGAATTGCTTTATTTTATGATGATAAATAAAAAATAAAAAGAGATTTAGTTTGGTTATTTCTGTGTTCCCTTCAAAGATAGTAAGAATTTATCTTTCTATGTGGTATATAAAAATGATTTTTTGACTTATTTATTTATTTATTTATTTATTTTCAACTAATTTAAATGCAAAGTTTTTTTGTACATTAATTTTACAGGAATAAAGCCATAGCATTATGGCAATGTATAAATGTTTATGAATTAGTAGGGTTTATATTGCTATCACCTTATAAAGGTGGAGCTTTCTATCACTTTTGGAAAGATACAAACCAAGCAACACATTAATAATTGCCTTGGGTTGGGAGCTGGATGCCCAGGAAATCCAAGGGAGGACATATTTTAAGGAGTAAACATATTTTTAGGAATTGTTTCTATGAGATCTTTATTAATAATAAATAATCAGTTGTGGTCTCTCTGTATTCTTTTAAAGGGCAGAATGAAAAAAAAATGAAAAAAAAAAAAAGAAAGGGCAGCATCGCTGCGATGAATCAAAGGAAGGTAGACAGGAACCCAACTTTCCAAAGAAATGTTTTCTCATCTGCATTCCCCCAAATCATTATTCTTATTTTAGGACTGCTTCTTTCCTGTCTCTACATTTTACAACAGTAAACTACCCCCCTCAGCCCTGCCTCCCTGCCGTGAAACTGACAGCCTTCAGAATGAACCCACAGCTCCCCTCCAGCCCAATCTCGCCTACACCTTCATTCATGTTCTCAGTTGATTTCCCCACCTATCCTCTTGATTCGTCTTTCTTCTTCCAGTTCTTGCTCCATGTATTAGCTTCTCTTTCAAATGCATCCTCAGCTTATGTTCAATATTCTCTGATCTTAAAAGAAAAATACAGTAACAGCCACTTCCATTACTTCATTTTACCTTACTTCTCCCTCTTCTCTTGAAGCCAAGCTTCTCAAGTCACACTCATTGTTTCTATTAGTACTTCCTTACTGCCCATTCATTGTCCAATGTACTGAAATCTGGCTTCAGTCCTCACTTCTGCCCTTCACCTTGGGTAAGCTTCCACTGAGGTCATCCGTCAAGTACTAATAGTTAAAATTAGCATTTTTTTTTTTTTTTTTTTAGTCTGGGTGTTACTAGACTTTTCTGAAGTTTGAATCTACTTGTCACTCTTACCTTGAATCTTTTAAGTCCTTTAGTTTTGTTGACCACTCATTTTTGGCTCTGCTCCTCCCTTTCCTTTGACTACTTTTTAATCTTTTTGTGGACTCCCCTTTCTCTGGAATTTCTAAATACTGACTATCTTCAGGTATGTGTCCTGTGGTCTTCTCATTCTCCATACTCTTCCTGAAACATCTCAGTTACTAATTAATTATATGCAGACAGCTCTTGTTGTGAGCTGACCTGAACACAACTCCCAGGTTCTTCCGTAGGCACAGAAGGTTTGAGGAGGGTGGGGGTTACTGACACTCCACTATCATTACCAGGTAGTAATGAAAACAAGTCTCAGATCAAATTCTACTGCACATATAAATGTTTATTACCTAAATATTTATTAGAATATAATCACAAAAGAAACAATTTGTGCAACCTGTTCTGCAAGCTGGAGGAAATACCAAGATTCCAGAGGTAGTGATCCTGACACCGTTGTCATCAGCATCTGACAATCACTGTCCTTCCGGTTTCATAGCTGACACTCACCTGTGCCATCATCCCTAAGAGAACAGGCTACTGGCCTTGCTGGTTTCTTATTCTCTGTTCATGCACTCATGAGAGTAGGAAGGGAGTATTTCTAATAAAGTGTTAATAGCTTTATTTTCACTGAAAGCACATTTCATTGCAGTAGTTAAAAAATCAGTTATTTCACCAATAAAAACCCATTTATGACAATTACTATAAGAACTATCAAAGCCTTGGTTTGATGAAGATCCAGATGACAGAAGTGCTTGTCCTAATAGGAGTTGTCTCTGGAGTATAGGGTTCTTGCGTAGAGAGTCAGCTATTTCCCTTGGGCTGTGC
Organism: Avahi laniger; assembly: GCA_963575035.1. Lineage (NCBI taxonomy): Eukaryota > Metazoa > Chordata > Mammalia > Primates > Indriidae > Avahi > Avahi laniger. The sequence continues at coordinate 24,841 of CAUYSK010044642.1, read as the reverse complement.
ATACTTGATTAGAGACAGCAGTACCTTGATTTTTAACCTAATATTCTACATAAAATATCACACTGTATATATGGAATATGTGAAAGTATTTTAAAGTCAATTATAGACATCATGGCAACTCCATTCTCAGGTATTTATCTTCATCTCAGAACGTTCACCCCAATTTCAGGTTCATATGCAAATGATTTCATCAAGAACTCAACCTGCCAAAACTGAACTCATATTTTCTCCTTCCTCAATCCCAAAATGTCCCTCCTTCATGGTTCCTATTCCTTTTTCTTGGTATGTGATCTGTTACCCAATTTCCCAGACTCTTATTAGACACATGTGATCACTCAGCAAATATTGTCAGTGTTGGAGCGAAAATATTTCAAATCCCAACTCTATCATTTACTAGCTATGTGACCTTGTGCAAACTTCTTAACCTCTCTGAACCTTAATTCCCTCATCTGTAAAACAGGGATAATAACATCTGCTTCACAGGTTTAGTGTAAGGATGAAACAAGATAAAGGAAAGTGCCTAGCATAGGCTTGGCATAAGATAATGGCTTAATAAATAATAGTTTCCCTCCTTTATTTCTTCTCCCGCACCATCGTCATCTTTTGTTGACTAAGTCTGTGACTTTAAACTAACTCCTAATTAATTCATTCAACAACTATTCATTTAGCTTTTCATGTGCTTAAAAGGCACCTATATAAGGTGTTGAAAACTCAATTGTGGCAAGATAGACTTTGTTCTTGCTCTAATGAAGATACACTTCAATGGAGAAAGTTGATAGGAAAAATTTAACAAATAAATAACTATTATAAGATAAATTGTGATAAAGATGCTGAAGGAAATACACAGCAGCTGAAATGGACAACAGGAGCTGGGGATGAGAACATGACTCTACATCAGGGCTATTCAAATTGTGATCTGTGGAATGGTGCAGTCTAAATGTCATCTCTTGTTCGTGAAAAGAAAAGTACAGACATTAAGATTAGGTGTTTAGAAATTTTTATAGCAATTTGACATGGCAGTAATAATAGTCAAGTGTGTGTTAGAAAACTAGTTAAAAAGAGTATAGACCATTCACGCTCAAGTCACTGGTGGTGTGAGCTGTGTACAAGTCTTATGCACAATAGAACCATGTTCCAACTTGTGATATTTTAAGGTTAGTTTGTCAGCTGTACACCAAATGTGTAGAAAATCCAGAATCCTTTTCTTTCATTAAAAAATAATTTAAATTTAACTGTAACTTTACAGGAAAAATTACCGTAACTGTTTATTAATGTAGGAATAATTATGAATTTTAAAAATACAATGTTCCTTGTTTCTTTTTGAATCAGTTAAAACTGAAAATGTCTGCATATGCTGAAGAGCTTTTTTTCGTTCTTATCAGCATACCCCTGAGATGTTGTTACTCTACCATGAATGTACTTAAAATAAAACATAGAAGCAAGTTCAATATACATTATCTTCTACAAGTAGGGTTCTTTAAAATTCTGGGAGTGGTTATTCTTTGTACCAACTTCAGGATATTTCTTATATGCTGTCTTCATTTGCTGAATTTTTATATGTATGTATTTTATATATACATGTTTACTTGTATGTATATGTGTTTCTGTACATGAAGAAAAAAGGAGAGAAAGAGAATGATAAAGAGAGACATTATATATTATCGTCTCCCAGACAAAAAAAAAGAAAATACTATACAGGTATGGGTTACATCTTATATTCTTTATTCAAAGGTCTTAATATATTACCCTTCACATGGTAGGTACTCAATAATTGTCGATGGCAGTGAAGTGTTAATTCTAACAATGCATTCCCTTCCACTGATTCTCTTTTTCTGTCTCACTCTTTACACAATAGTCAGTACAGTTTTATTAAAGCCCATTATTTTTGTTGGGGAAGAAGTTTCGGGAGCTTCAGTTATTGACTCAGCTAACCACAGGATGCCTGCGCAGAGAGCAGACCGCAGTGGTCTGGTGGCGAGCTTGCACAGTCATGCATACCCTGAGACCCTAAAGATCTTCCAGTTACCCCATGTGACCTTTCACCAATTCGTTGTTGACTTAATCAGCAGTGAAATACTTTCTTCATTTTTACTAACTTCTGAGCCCTTAAAAGAAATGTAATAGACAACCCGTCCCCCAGACCCGTCATGTTTAACAATTACAGTTTCATAGAGAGATGTCCAATTTAAAAATGTAAATAACAATGAGAAAAAGTGTACATTAAATGTTTGCAGTTTGAATCTTGCCTCTGAGCTTAAGACCAAGTGAACTCTCTGATTTTTAAAATGTGTTCACAATTCTTATAGTAATATAACCATTTCAAAGAGGGCCATTTGAATGTACATTTGTTATCTTTACTGGGACATGACAATAGTTTGTTTTTTTTTTCTTTTAGAAAGTACTTTATGCTTGAAAGAAAACTGTAGGGGTTCTTTCTAACAGAGTGAAATAATTACCCTCAAAAATAAAGGATCAAATAGTTTTTATAAATCTAGAAATAACATTAAATTTAGATATAAAGATTCAGACTTCAATAATATAGTGTTTCAAAAGGCAATTTTAGGCAGGGGTGGTGGGTGGTTCATGCCTGTAATCATAGCACTCTGGGAGGCTGAGGAGGGAGGATTGCTTGAGGTCAGGAGTTCAAGACCAGCCTGAGCAAGAGCGAGATCCCCGTCTCTACTAAAAGAAATAAAAATAGGCAATTTTAAAGTAATTCAAAAACAGCTTAATATATTTTGGTGCTATGAGGTTCCCAGAAAGAGACTTTCAGGAGTTATGCATAGTGATTAGTTCAGAGTTCACTAAATTTCAGAAACAACTTATCATAGGGCTGATTTTCAACACTTTTATATTCCTGACATCAGTCTTCTATATGCTGAGTTCATGAGGGCAAAGCAGTTTGCAAGAAGAAAACTCTCAAAAAGAGATGTGGAGGAAGGAGATAAGCATTGAGTTACAAATGTTTTTCAGTCAATCAAACCCAAACCAGTTTCCCTTAATTTTTCAAACTTCGTGTAGTATAAGCAAATTTAATCCACATGTGTCTTATTCACTTACAGTGAAAGCACGGAATTTTTAAAAACAGCTGTTTAATGTCCAGAAAGTCATTTTGATATTTAAGCTTATTCCAGTCAAAACCCAGAGCTGCATTTCTCCATCAGAAACTGATTTGAGGATCAAAGACTGAAGTTCAATTTGAAACTCTAAACCTATTCGTCTGTGGTGAATGTTTAAACTCCATCAGGAACTGTCCCTCTTAGAGAACTCATAAATTGGGGAGAGGTTTTGCAATAGGATTTGGGATGACATTTGTTTGGGGACATTTGAAATGTCAAAGGTCTTTTGTTTTTCAAAAGGCAAGAGGACAAAGACAAAGTTGATAATTGTTATTGTAAAACTTTTCCATTGTGAAAGATCAGTTCAGTTCATCAAATATTAATTAAGCATATAATATTGTCTTAGTTAGGGTTCTTCAGAGGAGATAGATATATAGGTTGACAACCTTAATCTGAAAATCTGAAATCCAAAGTGCTCCAAGATCTGAAATGTTTTGATTGCCAACATTATTCCACGCTGGACCTCACATGAAGGGTCATAGTTAAAATGCAGGTGCACAGCACATAGTTTATTCAGTGTCCCCAAAGGAAAAAAGACCCTCTTGGCCCCCTTCAGCTGTGATGTATCTTTTCTGCACACTCCCAGATTCTCCCATGGAAAAATACCCACAAAGGGTAATAAATGGTACGTGTGCAGGCTGGACACACCAATGGCAGATTCCCCATAATGCCCCCCATGGGGCCAAGGCCCACATGCATCACACACTGTATTTTTTTGCTTATTCTCTGCTCTCTGGTGTAGAGATATTGTTGAAAATGTCAAAAAGGCCTGTGGATACCCCTGCGGATAACAGTGATAAAAAAAAGAGGAAGTTTTATGTTTATCTATAGCACAGAGAACTAAGCTGTTGGAGAAACGGGGCAGTGTTGTAAGGGTGAAACATCTCACAGAAGAGTATGGTGTTGGAATGACCACTCTATATGATCTGAAGAAACAGAACAATAAATTGTTGAAGTTCTATGATGAAAGCGATGAACAGAAGTTAATGAAAAATAGAAAAAAAACTGCATAAAGCTAAAAATGATGATCTCGATTATGTATTTAAAGTGTGGCTTTGTCAGCACTGCAGTGAGCACATGCCACACGATAGTATGCTGATTAAGAAACAAGCAAAGAGCTATCATGATGAACTGAAAATCAAAGAGAAGTGTGAGAATTCCATAGGCTGGTTGCAGAAATTTAAGAAAAGACATAGTATTGCGTTTTAAATATTTGTGGTGATAAAGCATCTGCTGATCACAAGGCACTGGAGAAAATCATTGACAATTTTGACAAGGTCATCACTGATAAAAATCCAATGCCAGAATAAGTCTATCATGTTGACAAAACATCATCGTTTTGGTGTTACTGCCCTAAAAAGAAACTGACTGCAGTTGATGAGACAGTTCCAACAGGAGTTAAGGACGTCAAAGGCAGAATAACTGTGCTGGGATGTGCTAACGCAGCAGGCACACGTAAGTGCAAACTTGATCTGATGAGCAAGAGCCCGTGTCCTCACTGTTTTCAGGGAGTGAATTTCTTACCAGTCTATTATTATGCTAACAAAAAAAATGACTCACTAGGGACATCTTTTCTAACTGGTTTTACAAACATTTTGTACCAGTGGTTTGTGCTTATTGCAAGAAAGCTGGACTGGACAACTGCAAGATTTTATTATTCCTTGACAACTGTTCTGCTTATCCCCCAGCTCAAATTTTCATCAAAAATGATGTTTATGCCATGTACTTTACCCCAAATGTGACTTCATTAATTTAGCCGTGTCACTGGAGTATCCTTAGATCAATAAAGGTAAATATACAAACACTTCCTTGAATAGTATGCTAGCAGCAGTGAACAGAGGTGTGGGTGTGGAAGGTTTTCAAAAGGAGTTTAGCACGAACGATGCTGTATATACTGTTGTCAATACTTGGAACACAGTAGCTAAAGACACAGTTGTGCATGGCTGGTACAACTTCTGGCCTGTGATTATGTTCAGTGATGATGATAAACAAAGTTGTGACTTTGAAGGATTCTGTATGTCAAGTAGAAAAAAATGATATCTGACCTCCTTATATGTGCAAAAACAGAGTCCATCACTAAAATTGAAGAAGTGAGTATTGAAGAGATTTTAACGTCAATAATGAGGCTCCGCTTGTTCATTCATTGACTGGTGGTGAACTGGCTAAAACAGTTCTAAATCAAGATGATTGTGATAGTAGTGACAATGAATATGATGATAACACTGCAGAAAAAGTGTCTATAGGTGACAATATAAAAATGTGTGATGGACTTACTGAAGGACTAGAGAAGCGTGCATTCATAACAGAACAAGAAATCATGCCAGTTTATAAAATCGAAGAAAGATTTCTAAGACAAAAACCATTGTTATTGAGGCAGATGACTCCGGAGAAAACATTTATAAAAGCCATCCAGGAGAATGCCTTCTCATCCCTGGAGTACCCACTTCCTGGTGCCTCAACTGCTTCTGATGTTTCCTCTCACATAAAAAAATAAAATACAGTGTATAGCACCTATAATCCCAGCTACTTAGGAGGCTGAAGAGGGAGGATTGCTTGAGGCCAGGAGTTTGAGACCAGCAAGACTCCCATCTCTAAAAAATAAAAATAAATTAGCTGGACATGATGACACACACCTGTAGTCCCTACTACGTGGGAGGCTGAGATGGGAGGATTGCTTGAGCCCAATAGCTCAAAGCTGCAGTGGACTGTAATCACACCATTGCACTCCAGCCTGGGCAACAGAGTGAGACTCTGTCTCTAAAAATAAAATAAAAATAAAATAAAAATAAAATAAAAATAAAATAAAAATAAAATAAAAATTGAAAATTAAAAAATATACAGTGAAGAGTAAACTTTCATGAATCAGAATCATAGGTGGAGACTGAAAGTCTGTTGTTGTTTGTTGTTGCTGTTGTTTAACAGCTGATACAGGTATTCTGGTGATGGTACTGTGCTTCTTAGTTATCCTGAACACATTATTTTTTTGATTGTATTTATAGTATGTCATATTTTTTACTGTTAGGTACTTACGTGTGAATCAGTATAAGAAAATAATTGCTTATCAGTAGCATATAAATTCAGAATCAGGAATGATGGTGATGCCAAACAACCACAGATTGTCCTCATGTGTGGCTGAGATAGTGATACCTTTGCTTTCTGATGGTTCGATGTATATGAACTTTGTTTCATGCCCAAAATTATTAAATATATGTTATAAAATTGCCTTTAATTTTTGTGTATATGGGATATATGAAACATAAATTTTACATCTAGACTTGAGTCCTATCCCCAAGATATCTCATTATGAATATGTAAATATACCAAAATCTGAAAAATTCCGAAATCCCAAACACTTCTGGGCCCAAACATTTCAGATAAGGGATACTTAATCTGTATGTGTGTGTGTGTGTGTGTGTGTGTGTGTGTGTGTATGGAAGGAGATTTATTATAAGGAATTGGCTTACACCATTATATAGGCTGAGCAATCTTGTAAACAGGAGACCCAGGAGAGCTGATAGGGGAGTTTCAATCCAAGTCTTAAGGCCTGAAAATAGGAGAGCTGATGGTGTCAATTCCAGTTCCAAGGCTGGCAGGCTGAAGACCCAGGAAGACCCAAAGTTTGAGTCTGAGTCCAAAGGCCACGAAAGGCCAATGTTCCAGCTCAACAGTCAGTTAGGCAGGGAAAGTTCTCTCTTACTCAGCCTGTTTTGTTCTACTCAGGCTTTCAATTTATTGGATGAGGCCCACTCCTATTAGGGAGAGCAATCTACTTTACTTAGTCTACAATTCATATGTTAACATCATCCAAAAACGCCCTCGCAGACACACCCAGAATAATGTTTTGCCAAATGTGTGGGCACCCTGTGAGGCAGTCAAATTGACACATAAAATTAACTATCAAAAACTATGTTCTGACTCATCATTAGTCATTGGAAATGCCATGCTAACAATGTATGCCCCGTTCTTAACAAACTCACAGTCTAGAAAAGGAAGCCAGGCAAGTAAACAAAATATTTCAGTGCAAAATGATAAATGCAATAGCGCAAGGTGCAGAGAAAGAGTGAGGCGAGAGTGATTAACTCTGTCAGGCTGTGAGAAGAAGAGTCAGGTGCCTGATGGAACACAATTGAAAAACAAATTTTTTTTTTTTACAGGACTACTTTGTGGATCAAATTAATAAATAATAATAATTATTAACTGTTAAGCTATTACTCTCTGCTTTGGGAAATTGCTAGGCAATTCCTCCTGAAACCTAACAACCAGGTAGGAATTGTTACCATTTACTAGTTGAATAAAATGAAATCAGGAAGGTTAAATGGCTTTTTCAATTTTTCTTAGTAATATTCAAATCCAGAGTCACTTTTGTTGATTCAAAAGTCTATGCTCTTCTCACTCTTCCATGTAGCTTCTCCTTCCACAGTGCTTATTACAAGATTTGTAGGTTTACCCTTATTTTAGGACAATAAAATATCATTGGGATTCTATTTTTTCATTGTAATTGAATTTCCAAGACACTATGTCAATAAAAATTGCTCTGAAAATATGAAGGACAATCTGATGAAGTATCAGCTCTGTTGGGAGAAGAAAGTGATTGCCACTCTGCTATTATCATGAGTATCAAGGTAGGTTTCTTACAGGTAAGATTAAAGGTAGTGTAAGGAATGTCCAACAGAAGTAGCAAGACTGTCCCCTAGAAAAAGTGCATGTTAATATCAGCCATTGGTTAGAAGACTGTTTCCTAAATAAAATGGCAGAAACAGGCACTGAAGGAAATTTTAGAAAGGAGTCGTACAGTAATACGGCAAATGAGTGATGATATCAAATACTGATTGTTACTCACGAAAAACCGATTTCGCTTTCATCCTTTTCTACTTTGAGCCTTTGAGGTCTCTCTCCTCTTCTAGCTTTTACTCCTGCCTACTGTTAGTTTCTCTCCCTCCTTGCCACTCAGTCACCACTTGCATTCTTCTTCAGGCAACAAAAAAGAGGCCCTCTCCCCTCATCCAGAACAGTGGGAGCAAGCAACTCTGCAATTTTGCTTTTGAAAACAAACAAAACAAAAGAAAAAATTTTTTGTTACACCCTCTCAAACACATTCTCTATTCACGAACCAACATGAATATAAATATATGTGCTATAGAAGTCCCTTTTGTGATAGGAGAAAAAAGATAAAGGATAATCAACACCTAGAGGAAAACAACTGGGTGATACATGAAAATACAGGCTCATGAGGGGATCAGGAACAGCAGGTGAGTGGAAGTGTGATCGGTGCGTGGAATCTGGATTGGCGGTGGCAGCACAGCATTATTTATACCCAGCCATCTTCTGATTGGGGGAAGATTTCCAGCTAATAACGGCTATAAGTTCTAATCAATCCACCCTTGATACAATTTGCAAGTATTTTCTTTCCTTTTCAGTTCTCCATGTGTGAAACAGTGTTATTAAAGTCTTCTATTTTGTCAGCTACATAAGGTTGCTTGAGATTTTCCATCAAGACTAGAAATCATGAACTTTAGAAGCCTGAGCTCAAATCCTGATGTTCTTCCTTAAAGGATCTCTTCATGTCTCAGTTACTTCATTAGCTATTGCTGGGGTGAAAGTGGATGGGTAATAATACCTCATGGGAATTTTGTGAGGACTAGAGCATCTTAAACAACAGGCACAGAGAAAATACTCAGCAAAGGACAGCTGGGAGAAATTACTACACGTAAGGTGACCAATACCAGGATGAGAGACTACTATGAAATGACTCAGCAGACCTTGAATTTAATTTTTACTACAGAAAAAAAGAAATAAATAATCAGGAAGAACAAGGAACAAGTGCTTCCTTACTGGGAAGCAATTTATGATGGTCACAAACAATATGTCTGCTATGCTCTAGGCTGTGAAGAATAATCTTTTTTTCCTTCTTTTCAAAAACAGCCTCTAAATGCTAACAATGTTCTTCTCTTCTTATGCACACATGTCAATAGAAAATTCATCCTTAGGAAAACTGGCTCCTTTGTTCTACTGAGTCAAACTTTTGACTTCAGTAAAATGAGTCCATGGAGGATGACCTTAAATTTAATGAAGGCAGGAATAGGAAGATATTAAGAAATTTATTAACTATAAAAATAATCTTCTTTCAAGTTCTACATGCCTTTGTATAATATATATATAACTTATTTTCTAGAATTTATCATATTAGCCATATCATCACAGTATGGAATTGATTCCTATGTGATCTATCACTCCCATTTACAAGATTACTGTGAAATCTTGGGTAACCACTTACTATCTCTTGAGCATTAGTGTCTTGTCTGAAACTTGGAAATAATAATATCTATCTCACAGTGTTATTGGGAATATTAAGTGAAATAAAATTATAAAAATATTGAGCATATTTTTTGACATGTTCATAAATGTTAGAGAATGAGACCAATAGCATAATGTCCTATTAGCTTGCTTACTTCTAGTTCAGCAGATTGTCAAGAATATAATTCATTGGGAACATTTAGTATTTTATCTCCATGATGATAAAATAAAATAATTAAATTTGTTTAATAACTTTCTATAAGGTACTTTTCTTTACTTCTTTGGGAGAGACCCTAGATTCTGCTTTTCATTTAGGGGGTCCTTACAATCTAAAATAGACAATTTTGAAGAGAAATCATGATTAAAGAGAAATTAACATGAAAAAGAAAATAAGGAGTTTTATTTATGAAGTAAATTTAAGAGTAAATGTAGACCATTTTAAACCCTGACTTATGGAAGTGTGATGAGAGTTTGTAGACAAGAAATATATTGACAATATATAAGGGAGAGAGGAGTTTCTTTTCTGTCACATAAATGCCAAAGGTCTTACAACAGTCTTCTAATGTCTAGAATCACAGTATAAACCTGGGTTGAAATCAAGGACATATCCTACCCCGGGAATCGTAAACTTCATCTTCTGATATGTCTCCTCTTTCCGACTGTTGCTACGAGGTGCTGAGCTCCAGCTTGCTGTGGAAAGGAGGTTGGAAGGTGGGGGGAGAAGAATTCATTTAAAAAGACACACTGTTGAGAATCTTGGGTCAGTACTCCAACAGGTTAAAAAAAATATTAAAACCATCTATCCTGGCATCAATATAGTTTGAAAAAATGTAAATTACCAGGTTGATTCCAATCATTAGAAAGCATCGAGTAAACATCTGTGTGTGGTACTATACAAAGAAAACTAAACAGAAATGTCCTGCTATTATGCAAGGGTATAATTCTAGGCAATTTTTATAAAAGCATTGATAAATCCAGTAAGTCCACAAAAGTCTGTCGGTTCAGCCTTGCCTAATGGATGGGGGGATTCAGGAAGTAAGTTACCATACCCTGTAAAGTTAGAAGGACCCATAAGCATTTGAAGAGACCACCAGTTAGCGACTCTGGTTCAGATCAAAAGAAATCTGGCAGACACAACTGCTGGGAGAGGGGATGTGGAGACTCTTTTTCCAATCCATGTTTGAGAGGGCAAATCACAAGCACCCCCTTGGACTCAAAGGGGAGAAGCAGAGTCCGCGATGTTTAACATTCATTAGGCACTAGATACTGAACAGATCATGTAAGAGATGCATATTTATTCATGTGAACGAAGTAGGTAATGTCTTAAACATGCTACATAATTTGAAACACGTTGAAGACAGTTTTTGAAGGAATGTCTGATTTAATAAATGCTAACAAAAAGGAGTGTCTTCAAAGGGGGGATAGATGGAGGAAGAAGACATATTTTCCTTTGTGTTCCTGTGTTCTTCCAGGGCCACAGAAAAGATACCTTTTAAAGGGATGCAACATAACTTTTTTTCTATGACTTCTTAAACTGAGACAGAAAAGTGACCTTAGAGGAATCTCAAAGGAGAGAATCAGGTATTAAGATAAGTGGGTCTCTGTAGCTATTTATATCCAACTATGAATGAAACTTACATTATGACCCTAGTAAAGACAGCACTATGGAAGAGGTCTTTCTTAAGGAAACCGCTTGCATATTTACATTTCAAATAGATAAATTGCCTCACTGTTCTTAGATACATTTATTCCATGATGGAAGAAAAAATCTTGAATCATTTCTTTTTATACAGACATATTTCTCAGCAATTTGAAAGGACTGTTTTATCTTTGCAAATATGACATTAGTTTTCCAAATAACTGGAAGAAAACTTTTTCTTCACTGCCACTTTTATAATTATTTGCAGAATCAAATAATTATTTAGTTTGTTACTGTTTCTTAGATCTAGGAAATACAAGTTTCAAGATCATTCTAGTTCTGAGATGTTACAACTCTAATAGCTTTGATAGTTCTCTGCTAAAAGCCAGTCAATTGAAAATTATGGAGATCAAGTCAGTAAAACTATTTACATGGCTAGTGACTTTTGCCGCTGGAGATGAAATGCTGGTATATCAATAAAAAGAGTAAGATAAATCAGTACTTCAGGGGCAGGTGTGTTTGGTGGGCAGTGATGTCTCCAGATGCCTATCAACTTCCAGAGTCCTTCTAAGAAGAGTGGCTGAGACAGTGCAGAACAAACTGTGCAGATTGCTGCCTTGTAACATGCTGACCCACCGTCTTGGCTGGGGCTTTCTAAGACTCAGCAGTGACCCAGAAGTTGAGCCAGTTCAATAAGCGTGGGGCTAAATGCTAGCTGGTAATTGTCTGACCTGGTCAACCTTTCAGGCCCCGCCCTAAGATCTGCTGAATCAGAACCTGAATCAGCAGTGTGTGTTTTAAGAAACTTTCCAGGTGATTCTCTTGCAGCTGAAGTTTCAGAACCACTGCTCTAGACTGAAGCACAGAGAAAGGGCATTTAATTTACCCTTGGGCATTCAGGGAGGCTTCTAGAAAGAAGAGTCATTAATTTGAATAGAAATTTGTGGAGGGCAGTGAGATTGGAATGAGTGTGCTACATAGTGCAAGCCTTTAAGAAAAATTATGGAGGGCATTTTTTCTATAAAAGATGTATCTCTGGAAATGGAATATAAAGTGTGGAGGCAAAATTGTGGGAAAAGGAAAACTGCAGGCCAAGTCATTGCAGATCTTGTGTGCTGTGCAGAGTCTTAGCATCTTTGATGAGTCACTTAAAGTAATGCGGATAGTTGAAAGGGACCAGAAAGAAGGTTGTAAAAGTTGAGGCAGAGCTACAAAGAGGGAATGGATTCGCTAGTTCCTTTTGAGCTATAATCATCAGTGTTCAGTGTTTGAAAGAAGCAGAGAAGGAATAATAGGATCTACCAGCCTTCCAGGATGGGTGAGAGGAGGGCGGTGTTGTCATTAATGAGAGCTATGAAGCAGAGGAGAATGTCTGTATGAAGCTGTAGAAGTTTTGCTTTTCTTAACATTTTTGACTCATGGATCATCTTAAAGATCTAAAAAAAAAAATTGTTGAGCCTCTTCCTAGAGAAATGCACTCACAAGTAAAACTGTGTCCACAGTGTCTGTGTTTATGGGCCTCAGATTCATCCTCCCATGTCTAAGGATCCGAGTAAAGAACACTCGATGTGAAATTCCCATTGCTATTGGTCCCAGAAGCCTTAGAAATGGTGATTACCATAGTACTAGATCACAGGTTGTGTCGTCAATGCTCAAACCATGTTAAATAAAAATAACAAAATAAATGTTTACTGTTTAAAATTTCCAGAAACCAACAAACACCTTCTCATTCCTCTTTTTCTTTAATCTCTTCAAAATACATGTCTTGTTCCAGGTAGGAAAAACAAAAACAAAACAAACAAAATAAAGTAAAGCAAAACAAATGTATGGTTCCTCTGTCCATACAATCAAATCCCTTTGCTCTGCATCCTTTCAACTGGTGTTATTTCTTATGCATGTGTTAGAATTGGGAATAGTATTGTCTAGTATAGCATTTGTAATTAATGAATTCTATGACTTAAATCTTAGTATCTCGACTTCTGAAACCCAGTTTCCTCATCTATAAAATGGGTTAATGATTCCTATTTTGCAGACTAACAAATTGGGATTAAAAAAATTTAGATTTTGTAGGAACGGTAAGCAGAGTGCACTGTATACAGCAAGTCTTTTCCTAAGTCTTAATCAAGGCCAGGACCTGATGCAAGTGTCCATAAGGACTGATAAAGCATTAGGTTGCTGAACCATCCCAGGACACTTAAGAAGATGAAGGAAAAAAAATACCAGCCCTCTTCTCCGAGAACATGTTTGTCTTTGGTTGGAAGGAAATGTTTTGATAAACGGCATGGGGTGTGAGGTGAGATGCCTCCTTCCCTCAAGGAGTATTTTGATTAAAAACAGATGGTCATTAAACTGCCTCCCACCGAGAGTGGGTCCAATTTAAAAGGGGAGCTTTAATATGTTAAGTAGGTTGTGCAGAACTGAGCTGAGGCCCCATCGCTGGCTTTAACCTTCCCCACCCTGCCCCCACGCGGCTCCCAGCTTCTCCTCTAAATACGTGTTAAACAAACATTCTAAAAATATTGGATTAATATTATGCAAATCAGCAGACCCCTGCATTCCTGAGTGTTTCTTCCCATAGTCTTCGTGTGGCTAAATGTTGGGGCGAAGTTGGTTGTGGGAGTAGAGTTGGAGTAGAGAGGATAGATTGCATACGTTCGACTGAATAGGTTTCTCCCCACATGGCCCAATTGATATGTCATGCTTTGCCGAGGCAAGATTGTAGAGTTAGGGCTTGTTCTGGTTTTATTTTGAATCTCAGAAGAAATGACACTGTATTCCTAGAAAATGCTAGGTGTCTGAGGAAGCCTGTGAGGGCTGATACAAGTCAGCGGTGGGTTTAGTTGTGCCAAGGCAGCCCTATCTGTGACTGGTTCTATTTTTTATACTTCTGGGTAAAATTTTGTTTATGATAAAAAAGGTTTAGGGTTTAAAATGTTTGAAAACCCACTTGAAAAATTTGTGAGGTTTACACTATTGTAGAACAAATAAAACCTTAACATGATTTTTACAATTTATATCATTGATTTCATATATTTATATTGTAGTTTTAGATCTTTTTTATCGGTTATAATTTTTTTCTCCAGGAATAGTTCCCTTCAGCACTCCCTCTACCCACATGCCGTACCTATGATAGTTTTTCCTCCTCAACAAATAAATAACCAAAGTCCTGCCTCTTCTTTACAGATTTTCTGGCAAAGGCATGAAATTACACAGTGAAATGTGTTGGCTTTCATTTTTTAAACTATTTTCTGATGTTTTTCTTGGCTTTTTTCTGTAGTTTACTCTTCCTCATTTAAAGTTAGGCATTGGTATTTTACCAGTTCTTTCATGTCTAATCTATTGTCCCGCTCTGCTGACCAAATGCCACTGACCAACCCATGTGGCTGTGACGGAGAGGACAGGACTTCACCCTTCTCCACACGAACGATGAGACCCAAAGTGAATCGGACACATGATAGAGAGAAGCTTACGTTCCTAGGACGACCAATGGGTGTTAAAAAAGAAGATATGCCTTGAGTTTTTTTTTAAATGAAGATGGATATGTTTAATTTGCGGAAGGGAGCATGGATAGGTTTTAAAACAGGAGATTTGTTAGACTTACTGTAGATTCACTGTGAAAGGTAACAAACTAGCTAGTGTAAAACGGGGCTTAAATCTTTGGTGATCAAAACATCATCTCAGGAAATGTCTGCTCTGGAATGGGTACTATTAAGCCCTCTCACAAATCACAGTGAAGATGAAAGCTTGAAGGAATACAAGACAAATGGCAATATATTCCTTATAAATTTACCACACTCTTATCCTTCAAAGTACCTTGATTCTACTTTAGAATTGTTTTTGGAAGGAATATGAAAAGATGTACCATGGCCAGCATATTCTTCTTTTAATTAGGGAACATACATAATTTAGGGAAATAAAGATGAGTCTTTGAAACTTTGTTTAATGATTATTGTCATAAACTTCCTTTTTATTAAAATTAGCTTGTAATAAAAAGAGAAACCACTTTACAGTACATATTAATTGCCCCAAGTTGATCTTCTTTTATTTTTGCCTTCAAGTTATAGAAGGAACTGAGTAAAAAAGCAAGAACTTTCTTGAATTCCCAAGGGTGGACACATTTGGAGGTATTAAGGCAAAGGGTCATGGAGAAGAGAGATGGCTCATGGTTGTGCAGAGAGGAACTCTCACAGGAAAACATAAAGAACAAGGAACAAATGGAAAAGTTCCATTGTTTTTAACCAATTGCAATGAGAACTGGAGAAATTTTCCCAAAAATGTCCTACACATACGCACGCACACACACACACACACACACACAAACTATCCAGTGGTTTCCATTAAAACTGGAAGTTAGAACCATAGCTAATCTGCAATGTAAGCACATGGAATCAGAAAGGCTAATGGATTCCGTAGTCATCGATCACCCTCCTGCTTTGGATCGCAGACCTGGGGGGCATGTTTTAAACATGTGACATAAATGTAGAGATTACATAATGCAGCTTTAAATTGTACTTCATTTTAAACAGACCACTGTTAGTAAAATCCTGTGTGTGTGTGTGTGTGTGTGTGTGTGTGTGTGTATGTGTTTCCCAGGGGGCATGTGGTTTGAGGAAGTATAATTTATGTAATCTTAGACAATTCTTACAAATGAATTCCATCCCTCCTTATCAAGGAAATGCTATGATTGTGACAGCTACCTGCTTAAGCCGTATTCTATTACCAGTCTATGATCAATATCACTCTGCTGGTTGTCTGATATGCCAGAGTAGTAAATAATAACAGGAAGCCATTAAAATAAGTGTTTATAGTTAAATCTCTGTTGGTCACCCAAGAGAGTTTTTGGTTCTGCTGATGGAAAAAAATTGTTTCCATAACACACTTTCAATAGATCACAGCATTAATAAGACCTCCTTAACTAAATGCTATCTTATATTCCTTGAGGAAATACCTCATCTCACTGAACAGTCTAGAGTGTTAAGAAAGGTTGCTAGAAGAACCTGTTTCTCATTTCTCCTAACTTTCTCTTATTAAACTTTCCAATGCCATGCATGTTCATAGGAATGTCTTAGTAAAATGGGCAGAACAGAGTTCCAAAGGAATCAGTTTAATAACTAGATAAAAGCATGGGTCAAACAGAATTGGAGTCCACTGATGTATAAGTTTCAGAATATATCAGGCTTCAGGCAATTGAAAAGGTTTATTTTTATCTTTTTAAAACTACTGTATCTACAAAGTAAAACTAAATTAGTCTTCTGTTTTTTTGATTTCAATGACCATCAATCAAAAGGGAATTTACCAGATTTGCCTTGGTTGCTATAACCAATCCATTGTTTTCCAAGATTTAGAGTCTTCTAAAATATAATATATCTAATTTTTCCAAGGTTTTTGATTAGTCTCCAGGAAATCTATCATACTATATTATTCATAAAATGCATTTCTTCAATAAGTACTCATTTCAACAGTGATAAAAAGATAGAAAATATGCTAATTTCTAATATAAAACCCACGATCAATTTTTCATATATGCATATATACACCTAGATATGTCTATAAATATTCAGTTTAAAGTATTTAGTTCATGAACATACAGCCAGCCTGCTGTATTCATGGATTCTGGACTAGTGGATTCAAACAACTGCAGATCCAAAATGTTCAGGGAAGAGAAAGGATGGCTGTGTCTATAACTGAATATGTATAGACTATTTTTCTTTTTATATTCCCTGGATTATACAGTAAAACTACTATTTACATAGCATTTATATTGTTTAGGTATTGTAAGTAATCTAGAGATGATTTAAAGTATATGGAAAGATATGCATAGGTTATATGCAAATACTATACCATTTTATATCAGAGACTTGAGCATTGGTGGATTTTTGGATGGGGCAGGTTTCCTGGAACCAATTCCCCACAGATACGGAGGAGGGATGACCGTACTACATTTTAGAAGGTTTCTTGTCATTCTATTATTTTGAATTCAGGTTATATTTTTTCATAGGTGAAATTTTATAACTCCTGTTTGACTCTCAAATATTAATTAGTACATCCAATCTTATTTAATCCAAAGTGCCCACGAAAAGGAATATTCATAATGCTTTTTGATCTATAGCTGCTTTATGAAGAATTCATTCCTAGTTCCAACAAGATGTAGGAACATGTCTTTTGTTTGTTATCTTATTCCTGGTGGTATCAACAGCTCAAGAATTTGGGTGGGGAGGAGGTGGGACAAACATGGAAGATAAAGACATTCCCCCCCTTGTGTCTGTGTGACATCTCTCTATTTACATAACAAAAAATAAATTGTTAGACATATTCCTACTTAGGTATTCTAAATTAAAATGGATTGGCTGGTAAAAGCAGACTATATACCACAATAGAGAAAATTTTAAATCTATAGCTATCTCAGTTTCCTTCATCCTTCTATCTAGTTAACTTATTTTTTGAAGTTTATATTGTTTGCACTTAAATTGTGAGTCTTTCAAAGAATGCTAATTGTTCAATGTCTGAAGAAACTTCATCCCTCAGAGTAATTTCAATTTTCTTTCTTTTAAGTTTCTGGTGGAAGGAAGGCTTAATTTGGCAAATGCTTGCATTTTAAAAGTTCAAAATGAGGGAAATAGATAGAAGGCTATCAAAGAACCACACTGAAAATGAAATAAGTTCTAATTCAAAAATTATTCTTTCTAGCCCCCAGGATGAAGACAAATTATAGTCAGGCTTTGTAATGGAATAATTGCAAACATATTTTCTTCAAAGCCCTAAGAGGCTAAATGATTTTTCCAACAAAATATTTTTTTCATAAGCAGAAGGTTTCAGATACATGTATAACATATGTCTTTATCTAATCACTGCTTAATGAAGTTTTGCAAATTGGCTGAAAGTCTTTTAATGAATTTATTTTTAGATTTTTAAAAGTATTTTTTTCCTTTAATTTTTGACCAGAAAATTCTTTAAATAAACGAGTATTCCACAAACCGTAGTAGAACAAAACAAGTTGATATTTTAAATAAGGAAACTGCTTTCATATTCATGAAGCTTCTTATAGTGTAGACTTATTTTGCTTCTTTGAAATTCTGACTTTCTTGATTTTAACATTTCAACATGCCTTGGTTCTATTATCACCTTTCTAGTCTTCACGTTTTTCTTAGGAGGGGGGAGGTCTGTTTGTCCTTATCCTCCTCCTAATTTCTAAATGTAAGTCTTCCCTCCAGGATTCTGTATTCTCTTTGTTTTCAATCTCTCCCTCTTTGCTGCACCATGTCTAGGTCCAGTCTCTCTTCTAAGACATGGCCCTCTGCACTTTCACTTAGTATGTTCAAAACCAAACTCATCACATTTTCTTCAAAAGCATTCTTACTTTTTTTCATGATTTTCCAGATTCTGTTAGTAACAGAACCGTATCCTCAGTCATTCTGTCTCCTTAAGGATCTCATGTATCTTACTTTCTTCTAGTTCTTAAGTCAATCACCCCATCTCTCTTCCCCTTCTTTTCTTCCCCACTCTTGTTTCAGGCAGTCATTATTTCTTCCTTGGTTACTATAATGAAATTTAATTGTCTACCTCTTGTCTCTCCCTACTCTGTAATCCATCCTGTATACCTACAAATCAATCTTCCTAAAGTGCAGTTTTAATTATATCAATTCTTCATCCCAAATCCTTAAGAGTTTACCATTTTCTGCTGTATAAAGTACAATATCCTCATCCTGGCTCTCAAGTCCATCCAAATATGGGCCTACCATGCTCTCATCCTCTCCTCAGCCAAACTGGAGTGGTTGGTATTCCTAGGACGAACTTTGTGATTTCCTAACTTTTTGCTTTCATCAATGCTTTTCCTGTCATGAAGAATTTCCTACCCTGTCATCTGCTGCAACTTGTGAAAGTACCATTTAGTCTTCAGATGCTACACTCATGCATGAAGCCTTCCTTCATTCCCAGGCCAGGGGCAATTCCTTCTGTTTCTTTTATCTTTTTCTTCTCATAGCATGATGTTTGTATTTTTCTAGTGGTTCCACTTTGCACTTCAGCTGTTTGGGGAAGTGCTTATTTCAATTCAACACATTTTGAGTTACTCATATGTAAGATAAAATGAAATGAACCTATGACAGTGTAAGGTATCTGAGGGAAGTGGCTGGTTCATTCATATTTGTCTTTGATGCAGCACACAGCAAAGGTCCACAGAATAGTTGAAGCTTTAATTACTATTGGTTTTACTGAGTTGTGAAAAGAAGACACCAATAGCATTTAGTACATGCACATTTAGACGTAAGTTTGCTCAGCAGTTTTTTGAGACATCTTAGAAAATATTCCAAGATTTTAGTCCTAAGCAATATTCTTTTTCAGACTTTAGAAGTCAAGATGATTCATTTGAATTTTTAAATTTTTCTTTTAATGAAGCGGAAATAAAGTTGCTTTTACTATTTATGCCAGGGGCAATACCTGTCTCAGTATTCAGAAAGTTGTGAATGTATGATATGATTTTTATTGTCTTTCATATTTTTCTTGTTTCACTTTGCTTCATTTTCTCAACTATAAGCTGGGGGATAATATTATCTACTTCACATGGTGGTTGTGAGATTGATTTAATATATATAAAGTATAGAGAGCAGTGCTTGGCATAGAGTAAGTGCCTGACACATTTAGCTAACCTTAGCAGTCACAAGCAAGGCTGCCCCTTCCAGGAAGCACCACCAGAGTGGTTGGAATACCTGGAGCCCTGCACAGGTATTTCCCGCACCCTTATCTTCATCTAAGTCCTCCCTGGATCCTGCTCCCTGGAGCCAAAGTGAATTGTACTCATTTCCCTCTTTCACCTAATATATCCATCACCACTTCTGAGTGAATGTTACAGATTGTGTTTAGATGAGGGATTCAATGCCTTTCTGCTTCATGGTGTTCAGATTCCTCATCAATTGCTTAATAAAGATTATTTAAAATTGTAAGTTTCATATGAAAAAAGGGACTAAGTCTGATTTGTACATGCCTGTACCTCATCTCTTAGCACATTGCCTTGTATATTGTAGGTACTCAAAAAAGTTTTGTTGCGTGAATGAGTCATTTAATGGAGTCATATGACTTGAGACATGATTTGTTTTTCTTTCCTTTAGAAGATATTCTAGAGACACACTCCCTTTTTTGAGAGCAATTAACCTATGGTTGATTTTATTACAAACTCTAATTACCCTTTATTTTGTATTAATTGATTCTTTGTAATAGAGTCAGTAAATTCTGACTTGGGAGTAAATACTTGGGGATATATAACAGTGTTGGATACGTTCCATCTCACCTACGTGAAAATCATCTAATGGGGTTAAACGGCATTTAGCAGGTGCTTACTATGTGTCAGACACTGTTCTAAATGCTTTGAAAAACAAAATACGCACTTTTTTTCCTTAACCTGCTTAGTGAAGCATAGGTATCCTGTATTGAACCTGGAAATGGAAAAAGGATATAAGTAGAAAAATAGGCAAAATCTGAATAAAATCTGAAGTTTGGTTAATTGCAATGTAGCAATGTTGGCTTCTTAGTTTTGACAAATATACCATCATGTAAGAGAGTAACATTGGAGGAAGCTGGGTGAAGGGTATATGCAAACTTTTTGGGCTGGTTACATTTGCAACTTTTTGGTATATCCAAAATTATTCCAAAATAAAAGTTTATTTGAAAATACGTATTCATTTGTTCAATCCTTAAAACAAGCCTATGAAACAAATACCATTGTTAGTCCCTTTGCAAGTGTGAATTCAAAGTATGACGAGGCTAAGTTATTAACAGCTACTATCAGTCCCAAGTTACTGATATCTCATTCTATGTTGTACACTCTTAACCAATATGCATTCCTTTATCTCCTGATTCAAGCAATTGAGAAGTCATGCAGTGGATGTAATCACAGCTCAATAAATAATTCTATCTTCTGAAGCTCTGGTCATATGGTCAATGTGCGTCCCTTTTTATTGCAGTGGTATTGCCTAAGAAATCTGGGCTAGATGCTATTAACTTCCTGATTTTAGAATGTCACACAGTCAACCACTACTGTGACTACAAATTTCAATTTGGTACATTGTAATTGGTTCTCATGATCATACCTTAAATTCCTTAATCCCAAACTGAATTCTGCAGTCGTCTGGGAATTACTGGGAAAGCCATTGTCCCACCTCCCTGTACTGGTACATATCCCACTAGTGGGGTCAAATCTGTACAAAGATCACAATTTCATGCTTTCTCTGTCAAGCTGTTTATATAAAATACATAGTTTCTAAAAAAAAAATTAAAAAAATATGGAGAGAAGAAAAACATACTAAAGCAAAAGCACTCCAGAAAGAGGTAAATAAAAAAATCACTCATAAACTTTAAAGTCTAAGGCCAGAACTTTAAGCTTAGAGGTAGCTAATATGTTCCAAATAATCTTATGGTACACAGCAGTCAAAAACCTCTTTATTCTTTAATGGGTATTTCTAGAGGCTTTCTTACACCCTTAAAAACTTTATGTCGTGCCTGCACAGCTGCAACTATGACCACAGACCACTTCTTTTTCTCATTATATTGCCTACCTATTTGTAACAATATCCTTTATTGTTTCCTTAACCACAAACAGCACTGCGGGAGAAAAAAAACTCTTGCCTTCTTATTTATTTCAATATGACAGATGAAAATGTGTGGGAGAGGAGAGAGAACAGGAATGGAAAGCTTTTTTAATTTTTCCTTCACTCTTTGATGCTACTATTTCAAAGCACATTTGCACTTTTTTCTTGGTTTTGTTTCGCATTTCGATTCAGCCATTTACAAGATTTGCAATATATTGGGAGAAATGAAGTTATTTATAATGCTTTTAAAAAGTCTGCATGGAAATTCAAATTTTAATTTATCTAAGAAGAATGTCTTATTTCTCCATAGATTTAAACTATTGATTAAAAGGTTTGATGTATTCCTGCTGAACTCATTTTTCTTCTGAAAACACTTCTTATTTTCACCTAAAACATGGTAAAAATAAATGCTTATTGTAAATCTCATGATATCTTATTTATCCTTAAGAAATATATTTCCTCTTATGTCTTTGATTTATTCTGTTTTTATACAAATTGCTTAACAATTACAGGACTCGGATATTTATAATCATATTTTCCTTTTGGTTAAATGTGTCAAAGAAGATTCAACCAAGAAAACTCGAATAAAATTATACAGAGGTTTATTTGGAAATCAACCAAAATTGAGTGTATAATGTAAAGAAAAATTCAGATAGTGGTGGAAGCAACCTGTCTTGAGTTTGGTGTGAGATTTTCTGGTGTTGCTGCCAGTTCTGTCACCATGGCCCCAGAATCCCTTAGTTCTGTTTTTTCCTCACTCCTACCATCACTTCCTCTTCCCCATCCCTCTTTTCCATTTCTGTACACACACTCTGGCTAAGCAGAGAATGGGGAAAGGAGAATTTGTTCCCCTTTGCTCTCTCTCTGTATTTTTTATTTTATCTGGCAACAAAAGGGCTAAAGATGCCTCATATAATCCAAAATCATTTTTAATTTTTCTTTGTTTTGTTTATGTCCAGGATGCTATTGGTTTGCTCAATTTTTAAACTGCTGTTGGCTATAAATTTGCACAAATTATGTGTCTTGAGTAAATACACTGTGCTTTTTTCCTCTCTCAGCACTTAGTACAATATTTTGCTACAGTCTTTCCTTAATATACCGTTTCACAAACATACATTTGCCAACAATTATCACTGTAGTCCATGCTTGAATGAAAAACGTATTGAAAATATTAGTCTACTTTTCCATAAGAACATTTAACTTATATTGTTATAGTTTGAGGCCTATACCCATGTCTCCCTATCTTCCACTTGAAATTTCTAAGCCCAATCATGAGTTCTACTTCATCCACTAAATATACCTGGTCCATTCCAGCTCTTGTCTCCTCTCCCCTTCTTTTTCTCCTTCCTTCTATTCTTTGATTCTTGTGACTTATACTTTAATGCCAGTCTGTTGGCATGTAATATTATTGTTATATATGAGTAACTTGTATAATGTAGACATAAACATCTATATATGCTTTACTGCTACAGTTTGAGTTTTGTCAGAGTGGCGATCATGTCTTATTTTTGTTGTTGTTCTCTGTTCCCTTGCAGTGGAAGGTGTCAGTGTATCATGGTTGATAATTATAAACCTGTGGACAAGAACAAATGAAGAAAAGATATCCTACTCGTTACCTATATGTTAACTTAGGGGTGTTTAAATGTCTCACTTGAAAACATAATCTTGACTCATATCTCAAAATTATTTTCTAATGATTGATGGAAACCCTGAACTGCTAGAGAATAGCTCTGGTATTTCTCAGTAGTTGACCAACAGGAAAACAGGAAGCAGAAAGAATGAAGACTTTTGCATCAGGTGCTTTTAGGAGATATTCACGGTTATCTGAGTAGAGTTAAAATGCCAGGGTGATGTGCTAATCTGAGGCTGATAAGGAAGCTATGTCTGCCAAGATAAACAAGAGTGAATCAACTAAATGACGTTTGTGATTCTGGCATATCCCCTGAAGATGAAAAAATAATCACTGCTTCAGGATCAAATTAATAACTCAACTTTTGGTAGATTGAGGTGGACAAGTTTCCGATTTGGGAAGAGCATGATTGCACATTCCATAGGCTATCCTCATTTAAGTGCTAGTCGCTGGAGCAAATGATTGTGAGCATCTGAGCCATGACTGGAAAGTAAAGAAAGAAAGGCCATAATACACACAGCTTCAGAGACATTATCATCATGACAAAAGGCCTTTGGACTTGTTATTTATGCCTTTCCCCACACTAGCGGCTGTGGAAATATAGTCCAGGAAGGATGATCTCAAATTTAGATTAGAATATGCAAGCAGTAAACAAGCATTTTGTAGTAAGAGAGTTACATTTGCCACACTGCCATTGAAGGTTAATAACTTGAGTTTGGATGACCCCACAGAGGAAAGTTAATACATTTTCCAAGCGTTTCATTCTGAATGTTGTAGTAATCTATTGAAGACAAAGTAAATAGCTCTGTCACTATACTTGCCTTAAAATGTCCATAAATGTGATATAGTATTATTCTTTATGTCAGATAATGTGCAAAACTTGTTTATGTGTGTAGAGAACTTCAAAAATCTCATGGACTATACATTTTCAGAATTACTTAGTGTCTCACTGACTGCCTTTCTTAAAAAAAAAAAAGAAAAATGCTGTTCCTTGCACGTACATAGACTAATTGCTATTATCACAAAGGCAAGAGAATGAAAACAGACCAAATCATATATATGCATTCCGTGCTGTTTACTCTGTTATCAAATTAGCTGAAATGAGATACCTACGTAGCTCATGGACATTTCCTAGGCAACAGTCATTCTTTATTCTAAATTTTACCAAGGTCTTAGAATTCTTAAGATAAGCTGCAAAGAGTCAAACGTAAGACTAGAAGAAGAAAAGAGAAAACAACTTTATGTATTTTTAAGACAAAAACCTGAGATTGCATAATGTTTTGAGGCAAAGAACTCCAAATATTTGTTCTGCACATAGTTAGAAATGCTTATGTGTGAGTGTGCTGGGGTGGAAGTGGATAAGTGAGAAGGGTAGAACAGACTACTTATGGTGTTTTTTTTTGAGGTGCTCAGGCTGGTCTCAAACTCCTGGGCTTAAGTGATCCTCCTGTTATAGTGTCCTGAGTAGCTGGGACTACAGGTGTGCACCACTGTGCCTGGCTAAGAGGTTCAGACTGCTTACTTCAGTATTTCAGTTGAGTATCATTTCCTTAATTAAAGAATAGTTTTTATGTTTCAT
>CAUYSK010044639.1:0-18612 GCA_963575035.1 Avahi laniger | reverse complement strand
ATCTTTTTCTTTGAAAAGTTGTTTTGAAGGAATCAGAATTTCTTTGGGTAAATTCTGTGAATAATTCCAAAGCGGGCAAGCTTTGGAAGCAATAAAATATCTGTTTTCAATGAAAAATAGAATATACTAATGATAAAATTTGAGTTGAAACAAATTAGTTTTTGACCAAATTTATTTATCTATATTTCTTACCTAACATCACCTAAACAATAACATTATATAGTATCTACTTTTATATAGTATTATCTATTCATTATTTGCAATTGTCAAAGTAAGCCCAGCTTTTAAAATCTGGAATATTTTTCAAACAAACTAATTATCCATTATATTATAAGGTTCAATCATTTATAGTATAAATATTGAATGTTTTAAAAATGATAGATTGCAGAACATTTAATTAGTAGAATACTGTTTTAGTACTGTTTTAGATATAACTTCATCATGAAAAAAGGTCTTAACATTGGCATACAAGTGTGCCTCTCTTTGTAATAAAACGTTGTTCAATAATTTTTAAGTAAAAATATAATTTTGTACCAATAAGTAGGATATATTAATTTACAAAGTGAGCTTTCTTTTTTTTTTTTTTTTTTTTTTGAGACAGAGTCTCACTCTCTTGCCTGGGGCGAGTGCCGTGGCATCAGCCTAGCTCACAGCAACCTCAAACTCCTGGGCTCCAGCAGTCCTACTGTCTCAGCCTCACAAGTAGCTGGGACTACAAGCATGAGCCACCATGCCCGGCTAATTTTTTCTATATATATTTTTAGCTGTCCAAT
Source organism: Avahi laniger (assembly GCA_963575035.1). NCBI lineage: Eukaryota > Metazoa > Chordata > Mammalia > Primates > Indriidae > Avahi > Avahi laniger. The sequence goes on along the minus strand of CAUYSK010044639.1, from coordinate 17,839 downwards.
TAATTTCTTTCTATTTTTGGTAGAGATGGGGTCTCGCTCTTGCTCAGGCTGGTCTCGAACTCCTGAGCTTAAACAATCCGCCCACCTCGGCCTCCCAGAGTGCTAGGATTACAGGCGTGAGCCACCACGCCCGGCCTTGTTATTGATTTTTGCTATTCAAACAAAGCCTCAGTGGTCAACCTTATGCAAGTCTCCTGGTGCTTCCTTAAGGTAAATATACAGAGGAAAATTTCTGGGTATCACTGTATGCTTAGCTGAAACTTTACTAAATATTGTTCTTTTTTTTTCTCCTAAAAGTGACAATTTACACATCCACCAGCAGTGGGTACAGATTACCACTGCTCTAAATACTCACAAACATTTATAATTGCCAGATTTTAATTTTTTTGTCAGGCTGGTAGGTATGGAAAGCTACCTTGTCACTTTAAATTGAAGTTCCTTGATTGCTAAAGGTATTAAACAGTAACACAAATGTTTTGGGGTGTTTGGATTCCCTCTTAAGTGAATTGTTTGTTTATATCTTTTGGTCATTTGTTTTTTCCCACTGACATCTACACCTTTTCTCATTGAATTGTGGGATTATTTATTTTAAAATAGTGATTCTCAAAGTGCAGTTAAGAGACCTAGGGAGATCATGACATTTTTTTTCAGAGTGTGTGAGGGTTTCTCCCTTTCAACTACCTATCTGTGTAAGGCTGGATTTTCTTCATATACATAAACTAAAATAAGATTGCAATAGATTGAATATAGAAGCAGATAAGAGAATTCAACATCTTCCTTAAGTCAGACTTTATAGAGATTTGCAAAAATCTAAACAAGACCTCTCGTCATTAAAGTTATTTTCTTTTGTTATGGGAAACTTATTTTTTGGGAAATATGCTACTTATAACAATTATTTTATGATTATTATTTTAAATAAATTAATAAACATTTAAAACATTTATTGGTTTTCTACTTTTAAAATTGTATATATCTTTCACAAAAGAAAAGCTCTTTGGGATTCTCAACAATTTTAAGACGGTAATATTGTTTTGGGCCAGAGTTTTAGATTTCTATTCTAGACACTAATCCTCTGAAATTAACTGTTTCGCAAATATCTTTTCTTAGTCTGTGGCTTGTTCTGTAATCTCATTTGTGATCTATTTTACTGTGTAGAAGATTTAAATTTTAATTTATAAGAATTTTTAATCTTTTCCACTTTCATTTGTGTTTTTGGTGTCATATTTAGGAAATCCTTCTCTACCTTGAGTTTATGAAAATATTCTCTCATATTTTTGTTAAGTGTTTTACAGTTTTACTCTTCACTTTAGGTCTATAATTTATCTAGAATATAGTTTTTTTATATGATGTAAACTAAAGATACTTTTAAGAACTTTATATGGATAACAAATTGTGGCAACATTCTTCATCCACTCATTTCCTCCTACCAACTTTCACTTTGACATTTACCTATATAAGTTAAAATTTGTCCCTGAGATTATTCTGTTCATTAGTCTAATTGATTTATTGTTGACCAATCACTCTTTTTACTATTAATGCTTTAGAGTAAGTCTTGATATAAAGTCATGTAAGTCCCTTGAATTCTTCTCTCACATTTCCTTCCTAAAAACATTCTGGGATCTTCTGGGTCTTTAACCTCTCCAAGTTAATTTTAGAATCAATTTCTCTGATTACACTGGCAAAATTCAAATTGCATAGAATTTATAGGTAAATTTGTATAAAATTGACATGCTATAATATTGAAGCTTTTTATCCATGAACATTGTCTATTTTACCAATGTTTTAGTTCTTTCTTTATGTCTTCCAATAAGATCTTAAAATTTTTTCCATATCTATCTTACATTATTTTTGTTAGATTTATTTCTTATACTTTTATTTTTATTGTTAATGCAAATTTTCTCCAATTAAATTTTATAACTGGGTCTTTTTGATAAAAATGACTATTTTGTATTTTTTTAACTGTACAATGTTTCTGAGCTCTCTTCTTACTTCTAAATACTTGTTTATAAATTCTCTTGATTTTTTAAATGTGAAAATCATACAATTTGAGAATGATGATTTTATTTTTTCATTTTCAATTATTAATGTTTTGATTATGCTTTGGCTAGAACCTCTTCCTCCTGGGTTGGAAAGAAGTAGCAAAAGTGGGCATCTTTGTTTTGTTATTAATTGCAAATGAATGTCTCTAATGTTTTCCCATATATCCTGATTGTTGTTAAGTTTTGGTAGATATCATTTACTGGGTAAAAATATTTCCTTCAAGTTCAAGTTTTGTTTATAAGTTTTATTGTGAATGAGGATTGAATTGTATAAACATTTTTTCAATATGTATTAAAAATCCTCTCTTTTTTCTGTTAATATGATGAGTCACATTAATAGATTTTTCTAATATTTGGGCAACTTCTTATTTCTGCAATTATTGATTTTGTTAGTTGATATTTTATTTTTTATGATTTTGACATCAATTTTCATAAGTAATTTGATTTTTATTGACTTGTTTTACTGCAAGGTTATACTATCATAGAAGTTGGGGAGATTTTTTCCTCACTTTTTTCCCCATTTAACTTTGTTTTTTATTAGGGATTTCACATAAATAGAAGTTGTTTGTTTCTTTAAATTTTGGTAAAACTGATAGGTCAAATTTAAGTCTGTCTGCATGTAATGTATTTGATAGATTTGAAAATAGTGATATAATCCATCGTGTAGGTTCTCTATTACTCTTGATAAACTATAATAACATTCTAAATTTAAGTTTTTACATTTATTAGCAAAAAAATTCATAGAATTATATTTTTCTAAACTCTATTTGCTCTTTTTTTCTTCATTGATTTTACCATGGGTAGTCTATTTTGTTAGTTTGCAAAAAAAAAAAAACCAAACAGCTATTGGTTTTGTTGATTATCTCTTGTTTCTTTATTTTCTATCTCATTGAATTTATATTTACCCATACTGGTTACATTCTATTTCTTTTTTACATTAAAAAATTTCTTAAGTTGAAAGCTTAGGTCATTTTTAACTTTTCTCCCTTCTACAGAAACATTTAAAGTTTCAATTTCTCCTCTAAATACTTCTTTGTTGCATCCCAAATAACATTTGATAGGTAATGCTCTAGAAGGGTGGTTTTCATTTTTTACTTCTGCATGTGCATGTGGGGATTTTTTTGTAATTCTGTTATCAATTTCTAATTTTATTTCATTGTCATTTTGGGGTGACTAATTTTCTTTCTTGCCTTGAAAGTTATTTCATTTATTAGAACCCTTGTCTCTTTACTCTTTATCTACCTTGTCCTGGGTATGTGGAATGTTTTATCCAGTTGGTAAACTTAAACTGACAGAGTGGATAATTCTATCACATTCTTGGGTTAAGTCCATTTAGGCCATTTGGTTTTATTCTAGGTATTCTTCAACATTTTAAACTTTCTCCTCTAATTCTTTGGTAAGAAAGATAATATTTTGCCTCTTACTTGCTATTATATGTCATATCTCTTAATTATTTCAGAACAGAGGTAGGAATAAAAAGGTTATTTGTTGAGCCACACATTTTCCACTAGATATTAATTCTTTTGTATTCATTGATACTTTCTCTGTGTTATTCACAAACCATCACATGTAATACTCCATGGTTCTTGATGAATATGCCATATGTTGCCTGTATTAAGTGAATGATTCTATATATATGTATACATACACACAAAATATATAAACATATGTTCATATATGTTCCATGTAAAATTTAGATTAAAATTATTAATTCTTACTAAAATTTGATTTATCAATTTCTGAGGATATAGTAAAATCTCTCATTTTGCTGTGGATTTGTAATTTTTCCTTAATTTTATCATTTTATTTAAATAAATTGAAGATATTATTAGATTCATACCTGATTATGACTGTTAATAGGTACACAAATAATGTGTTCCTAATTATCTCAGCCTTCTTTAATTCATAAAACTGAGAAACACTTTTACACTATTTTATATATAATTTATGAAGGGTAGCAAGATTTCCCTTCCTCTAAATCATTAGAATTCAGAATCATATCTTTAATTCGATTTTCAGCTTTAAGTGAGATCTTAGCAAATTTACTTATTTAACAGAAAATTCTTTACCTTATGCTTTTGCTTAACACAAAACTAAAATGAAGAGATTTCATGAATTGTAGCACTCACCATCACATGGTTTTGTTTCTAACATTTGCTCTGGGCACAAATGTTGATTCTCTAGTTCTTGTATAATCACTGCTCTGGATCGGACCTGTATTCCACCAAAGCCTAGATCTTCACTGTTCACACAAGTCAGCTGACACAGGCTCCACGAAGACCAGTCCTTCAAATAACAGTCACCTGTAAAACAGTTTTGTAGTTTATACCCATACCCATAGAGAAAAGCCAGCCAGACAGTAATTTTAATTCTAGCCCTACTGTGCAATGTTTATATGTAATATTTATAAGGTTTCAATAAGTATTTAATCTTTGTCAGTTGGTATGTAGTTTTATAATTTTGCATAAATATTGTTATTTTCTGAGTGGCTGTCATTAGTCCATGTGTTGCTTAATGATATCAAATGTAAACTGTGGCTTAAAGGAACTTGTTTATTATGATTCATCTCCTCTTAAGACACAACAAATATTTGATTAAAATCTACCACCACTGTTATCATTACCACAGTAAAGGAGTTCATTAAGCACTTGGTACTACTCAAAGAAAACCTAAATATACATAGAAGTTGTCTTCCAGGTATTCATAATTTCAAAAAATCTTGAAGTCCAAGGCTGATAAAGCTGGTATTTATGTTTTATTACAATTTCTTCCCAGGGAAGTGGAGGTCAGAGAGCCAATTGAGCAGCTGCAGTACTGGAAATGCTTGACATTTTCTCTGATCTATGTCTTCAATCAACTTGCCTTTAAAAAACTACTCATTGAAGAATAATGAACATGAAAAATGATCACATATCACAAATACACAGATAGCTAAATTGTCACAATCTAATCATGCAATGAACACCCAAATCAAGGAACAGAACATTCCCAGAATCTCAGACCCCTCCCTCATGTGATACATGAAATTGTGCCATACGTACTATTTTTTTATCTGGTTTCTTTCTCTCATTTATGTTTGTCAGATCCATCATATATTTATGTATTTCTAATTTGTTCATTCTTATTCTACTTTATTTCATTGTGTGAATACACTGCAATTTAGATAACATTCTACTATTGATGGGCATGTGGGGAGATGCAAATTTTTTCTCTTTTGTTTTTGTGAACATTTTAGTACAAGTCTTTTGATGAATTTACATATGCATTTCTATTTGGTATACATCCAAGAGGGCAATTGCTGGGGCATAGTGCATCCATGTGTTCAACATCTTCAACCATTTTAAGAGCAAAAAAGATTTAATGAAATGCACTTTTACTATATATCCATCCATTCTTCAGGACTGACTGCTTGGTGATACTGGTCAGAGTACACAGTTAATTATGACAGACACAAATCCATAAGGGGTTCTTATCACTTTAATTATTTCAGCCATATTATATGAATAATTCATATTGCCTTATATTATGTTGATGATAACTAATATTAGCACAAAGTTGCCTGGAGATCTGATTAATGGGAAAACTTCTTGTGTCATGATTAAGAAATTTGGCAAGACATGAATTATTGACTAACAGATACAGGTATAATAGTAAAGTAGAGTGATTTTTGCAGACCTTTATTAGAATGTCTTTGGTACTCCTGAAGTATGGAAAATTCTAGTAAATTTTGAAAATGCTAAGGAAGAAAAAGTGAACCAAAATTTTTAAATTTTTAAGTAGTCTAAAAAAGTTGTAGAAACACTTCTATCCCCTAGGAAATACCACTTTTCAGTTACTCAGTTTTCAATTATGCAGGAAAAACTGCTGAAGTTAAAAAAAAAATTTCTGTCAATAAGAATGTAACATAACTTCACCTCAGTGACTGCAAACTACATGGAAATAAAATACACTTTTTTATTGGTAGCCTTTATCTCTTTGGCTATTCACATTTAACATCATGTATTTTGCAACAAAACTGAATAAATCTTTTAAAGGTAGTCTGTGAGTTATATAATTATCACCCCAAAATAAACCATGTCAGCCTTCAGAGATTTAACAATAGCAAATGAGAGTGAGCCACTCCCTTTTACTAAATATGCTTTTATATTTAGACCACATGAACCATTGTAATAATAAAATTACACTATGCCTGCCAAAGATATGACAACTAAACACATGAAATGTATTTCCAAATTCAGTATTCTACTCTTTAATGCTTATTAGTCTGCATATTGCTAGCTTTCAAAACTAATCATTAGTGAAAACTAGCAAGACAGGAACCAAAATGAATAGCTTGCAATTTATAAGAGAAGAACAATATCCTCCTGTATTTGTAATTACTTTCATTAAAATAGTGTGTTTGCCCTGTTCTGTCTTATCATGGCATCCTATAATTTTCCTTCTAATCACTTATAATCTTATGTTATTTATGTTACTATGAGATTAGCAACTGTCGCTTCTGTTAGAAAGTAAGCTGTACGAGGACAGGGTCTGCTCGTCTCCATTGTATCTCTAACCTCAAACCCAGGCCTGACCTAATTATACTTGAGGAGTACAAGTCAAACGGGTGGGTGATTGTCCTGCAGGAAGTAGAACGAAAACGTGCGGAGTCTCCATAGTAAGGCACACAACAGTGCCTGGCGAGGATGCCAGTTCTGCTCAGCAAATCCTATTGCTGGTGCTGGAGATCTGATTGTGGAATAAGTGGGTGTTCTGACTTTCAGCCTTGGTCACTTTTTGTTGACTCTATGCCATTCAGGACATCAAAGTCCAAAGGTTCAGTCATTGGTCCTACCCAGAGCACTCACCTGTTGCAACAGCCTCAAGGTGGGTCTACTCTGAAGCAAAAGGGTTTTATTAAATTGAATTGTGTGTGAGATCGTGAATGAGATCAGGCCGGCTTCAGGGGCAGCAAATGAAACGGGAATTGCTGGAGCAACAGAAGATTATTATTGGCGGGTGTGGAAATGTCTAAGAAGCAACACGTTGCCTAGCTCTGCAAAGTAAGATTTTATTTTATTATATTATTTTATATTTTTTGTTTTATTGTGGTAATGTCACTTAATATAACATCTAGCCTCTTAGATTTTTAAGTGTACAATACAATATTCTTAACTATAGGCACCATGTTGTACAGTGGATCTCTAGAACTTATTGACTTATGTAAATAAAACTTTATGCCCATTGAAGAGGAGTTGCTATTCAGATTTTTGGTTTTTTAAAATAATCATTATTTCTTAAACTAAAGTAGATAAAAATATTCATGTGCACAAAGACCAATGTTGCAGTTGAATGTCCTCAAAGTCTATCAGGGATTATTTTATTTACTGCTGTATACAATTTCATTCAGTTCATCTTAATAATAAATTATTAATATATACTATCAATATTATCATCTTAAATAATTTTTTACTAAGGAATAAGTAAATCATGAGTTAATAGATGTGTAGCCCACATTTTCAGCTTTTCCAGCTTGTATGCGGTCAATCCCATTTTTTTTAATTTTTGAAAATATATGTTATCCACTTTTAAAATTTTTGTAAATCATATCCTTTTACATAGAAAATGTGTTTTATGCCTAATCATTACTCTTTTGCTGAATCCTTATAATTTTTTTGAGATCTTATTAAAAGAACACATTTTTAAAGAGGTGTATTTTTTTCTTATCATAATTATAAGCAAATTAAGAGAATAAAAGTTTTACATTTGGAAATAAAATACAGGTAATTCACTTCCAATCTTGTTCATTTCCAGTTCACTAATAAATTGTTGTCTCCTTATCTTTCTCAAGGATGGGTTTCCTAGCTTATTGTGACCTTAAATTTCCCCTACAATTCCCTGCATCAAACCCAAATATTCCTAAATATTAGCTTATCACTATCTGCCAATTTTTTTAGACTATTTGATATACAACATTTGCTTTCTACATTTTACTGCATGCACCCTCAACTTTTATTTCATACTTTTCCTGTTGAGCACGGGCATAAGACCTTAATTATCATGCCCTGCAGATGTTAAAACTCCACATAGGAGACGTAGACTTCACCCCTACCTGACAGTAACAAGGCAGTGATCCCCTTTGCTCACAGGTACAGTGTCTGACTGTTAGCATAGATATTACTGAATAAGAAGACAGCTGACATCCCTTAACTTATATATGCAACCCTTCTTGACCCTGGTCCTAGGGAGAAATCACAAAGTATGAATTCTGTTTTGCTGCTGTTACCTGGGCAAGGCTGGGTGCAGGTTTCCTCCAGAACCATGTTTCTATTACCATCTATAATGGGTTCAATGTCAGCACAAAATTCCTCATCCACCACTTTGCTGAAATCATCCGCTGACCCATCACTCACTACACAAGACATGTTCCTTGTTCTGGTCCCTTCCCCACACTGGGCCTCCTGGAATGGAAGAAGAAATAAATAATTAGGAAAAGAGAAATAATTAATTATAGAACTCATCACTTGGAGTCATCTTTGCATCATTGATTTTGATTTATGAACAGTTAGAGAAGTATTTGAAACCTTAGGGAAGAAGTCCTATAGGGCGCTAGCTACAAAACATACATTGAACAACTTATTTGTTTTCTAGCCAAAGACAGGCAAATAAATTATCATTAAAATGAATCAGTCTCTAAATGATTTTAAAAGTACAGGGCAGGGAGTATTTGTTGTCAAAACTAATTAAATGGTGGTAAAATAGCAAGGAATCTAAAATCTTTAAGAAGAAGCTTGCCATCTGTAAGCTCTAAAAATCTTTCTGAAACCAAGTATCTGCAGATAAAGAATACATGCTTCCATACAACTTCTTGAGATTTGATACCTGCACTTGGCACGAAGACCACTGCCCATATTGCCACCGATAACAGGGCTTCACTGGGCAAGGTTTGGACTGGTCCACCAGGGAAGGGCATGGTCTTCCATCACCCTGAAAGGGCTGAGTCACTGTTCGTCTTCGGATCATTTTTCCTTTAGGAGATATAAAGTGATGCAACTTTAGTGATACGTCATAGTTGTGCAAACATGTGTCTTGTTGGGAGAAGACATCACAGTGATATATCCCGAAGAGATCAAGGAACAAGTAAGGCTCAGAGGTTTTGGAAAGAAAGACACCCAATCCAACCCTTCTGAAGATTATCAGATTTGACTTAAAGAAAGAGGGATGTTTTATTTCATATTCCTTGCCATTAGCCTAATACTAATTGTGGTACAAACAAACCTGTGAGGCCACATGTTTGAGAACATTCTGACCAAGGAGACCAGTCAGAAAGCTGACAGTTCACAGGGCATTCCACCACGCAGGACGTGTTCATCTGCCAGTTCTTCTCCAGGCCAAGCTGAAAGAATAGAGGGAGATCTGTTTGTACTTACACACAGGCATGACCACTGTATATTACTGATGGGGGGAGAGAGCCAGAAAGAGAAGAGAGGAAGGGAGAACAAGAAAGCTGCATAGTAGAATAAAAAGATACCTGAACTGTTAAAATCATAAAAGGGCAGAGGATGAATGGAGGGACCTCCATATTAACTCTGCATACTTATGTATTATTCAAACATTTTCAAAAACCAATAGAAAAAAGTAGATTTAATCTTCAAATTGGTTGAATTTCCCTAAATGAGGAACAAATAAGTGTACACATAATTACTTTCCATTAATTAAAAACCAAGAATATTATCAATATTTAGATCTTCAATTATATCTTTGGGATATTATTTTTATATATTCATGTTAATCTGTAAAACAAAAGGGAAAGATTCTAAAGACAAATAGCCACTCAAGACTAATGACATAATGTATTGAAATAATATAAAAATCAGTTTTTAACTGAGCTGTCTTTCTCAAAAGGAAATGTGAGTTCCCAGAGTTTTTTTAATTATGAACATTTTATGTGTATTTTTTACAAAGATTTTTCTCTTCTATAACTGAGCTTAGAAACTAACAGGTAAAATTCAAGTTATTTTGATGTTAAATGGGTCTCCAGATAATAATATGCCATTTCATTGGCATTTGTGTTCTGCTACTTATCATTTAAATATTCTACTTTTACAATATATGATGAGGTTTCCAATTCTTTTACTGTAAATTCCAACATTTAAAAAATCTAAGGTACAAAAGTAGCATTGAAATAGGAAAATTTAAGAATTTGTTAGTAAATATAAATTGAAAATGCTTGGAATTTTCAAGACCTTTTTTATTTCTGCCTGAAAGAGAAGTTTATATTTTTTAATTTATACAGCAGAAGATGGCAAAAGAAAAATTTTGTGAAACGTTATGCTGTGTTTCAGGTATAGGTCTTGGCTTTAAGTTATCTATTGACAGAGGATGAGATAAAAGCCGTGTGTACCGCATTCCTCTGCAGGTCCTCCCATCCCAGTCTACACTAGTAATTCTTGACAGAGTTGAGTATTTGGATGGAAATTTTTACCATGTCACTTAATTAAAGTCTTAAAAATTCTCTTAAAAGTTGTGGGAGATTAAAGATAGGAATCTTGAGGTGATTATGATGGAAATAATGTGTTACATTTAAGGTAGACAATAGTTTCATGGAGAAAGAGTTTGAATCACAGAATTCAACTATTACTGGCTTACTTATTTCATTAGAGAGTTAAAGAGGATGTCTGTTTACAGTTTTTCTGGGTATCCACGAGAACTAGATATTTTAACCCAGTACTACTCTTTTCCTTACATTTATTGTATCTCTTCTCTCTCTCTCTCATATTTACTTAAACATACACACCTAAATAAATTAAAAGAAATAAAATAAATCTATTTAAAGATCAAAGAATAGGAAAGGAGAAACCAGTTACTTGGTATCAGAAGAGTAAATTTCAGTAAACGTCTGAAAAACATCCCAAATAAAAATACTACATAAATGCTACGTGGATTTAATCTAATCTAGTTTTCCTCTGTTGGGTAGTAACGCCATCTTTCTTTGTGGCTGTTAGAGAAGCAGCAAGTGTGACCTACTACTGTTGCACTGAATGTAGGGTTTGCACACTCAGATTTTAACTTCTTTGGGATAGTGTTTGCTAGAATGTTAAAATTTGAATCCCTATTTGTAACTACAGTATTGAAATATTATAATATTTTCACATAAGGGTAAAATTATATAGGTTCACTGATAATTTAAATTATTTTCCAGGTTTTTACTCATATTTAAGAGATCAAGACCCTATTTATAGATTTGTCCTTTAGTCATATGAAATAATTTAAAATTGGTCACGTATAGTTTTGGTTCAGCTTTCAAAAAGCTCTCAGAGCTATTTATTTTGCTTTTAATTCTGACCCATGGGGGCATTTATGTGTACATTTTCAAAAAAAAAAAGGGACATATTAATTAACTAGAAGTAGATCACAGGAAGCTCTCCAGCCAGTATGTGACTGTAATAGTCTTCATTAATAATAATGCTATTTTTTATAATAGGATTATCATTTCGATGTCATCAGTTTCTAAACTAAAATGATTCAAGTGTGAAATTTTCAATTACTTAAATCTAAGGTACAAACAGACTACGTTATAAGATTATAGAAGGCAGCATTTATTAACTACACAACTTGTGTTTAAAATAGATGTGTTCTTGGCAAATGTGGAAGCTCTACTTCCATGGATAGAGATATAAAAAAGTTAAGTTAGGTCCACATGATAAAGATATCAAATCAATTAAAATATTTTCATCTAGAGTTTTCCTTTAGGAGTTGGAGCGATTTACGGTGGGCTTAAATAATAACTCCCAGGATGTGTAAACAGAAGTCGTGGCAACTATGTCTACTGAGCTCTAATGATGTGATAAGCTCCTTCTGGTCATTCCAGATATGGTTGGTATTTGACTCTGTGAATCTCAGACGTATGGGGAGTCATAACTTGGCAGGAATGTGAGGATCATTTTGGTCTAGAAATCAGAAAAAATTATTACAACATGAAATGTGTTTCATGAAAACCAAGAAAGGCCAACAACTATGTTTCCTCACATTTCAGAAGCTCATATCTAGTTATGATGATATCATTTTATCAATTAGAGAATTACCAGTACAATTCTCCATACCTAAAGACAATAATGGCAGACTCCATTTCTTTGTTTGAATTCCAATCTCTCTCTTAACCACACCTAAGTAATTAGACTCTCACAGCTGAGTATTAGATCCTAATATCAAAATCTGCCACCTAACCACATGTGATCAATGTTTAGCAACAAAGAATAAGTGACGGATCTTGGCAGGTGTCCCAGGCACTACACAAAATTCATATCAAATTACAAAAGATGATGAGTAGTCTGATTAAGATTTATTGCCTTTATTCACCTTGATTACTTATTGTTCCCCAAGCATTTCTTTCAGAATAGGCTAATTAGCATACCTCTGGGCTCCAAGTGGGACAAAATACAGGAAATTATATGTAGAAATCAGTAGCGTTGGACATTATCTCTTTTCAAGAGCATATTTAACAGCCTGTGAACAGCATAGAAAAACATCTGCTGGCAGTAAGCCACATGGAGCATAGGTCACTTGGCTCAGCATGACTTGAAATTATTAGGGAAGAATTTACTCACAAAGATAAAACACAGCATCCACTCACCTCTTCACAATATTTCAGGTCAACCGACTTGCCATCACTTCGAACACAATCCAACATTCTTGTTTTAATGCCATTTCCACAAACTGCCTTCTCACTCAGCTGACATGTACTCCAGTCTGAAATGAATGAAGCCCATCAGAACAGAAGGCTACATACGAAACAGATTTCAAATGAAACTTTGATGACCTGAATCCCATACTTAATTCACAACTGCTTCTAAGCTCCGTAATCAATCATCCCACATGCCGAGCATATGGGACCCAGCTTTGAACATATCAGGAGTCAAATGGAATTGCTGGGGTTGCACATAGCTACAGGGATTATTCTTGAAGGCAGATGTCTACTTGACAATCTTGACAGCCAGCCGTTTGGCGATATCGTAAAAATGGCTTTGGTCTACGGATCAACGTCACTTAAAACCTTTTTTCCTAATAAAAGTAGAGTTTAAAATCTTGACATTATTTTTATATAACAAAATAATTATAATTTTAGTGGATGATACTTTAACTGTGTTATATTCAAATAGAACACCATGTCTAAACACAGAATGCACTAAAATGCACACTTATTTATTTCAAAAATTACTTTGGCTATATTTATTTAAGTCTCTTATTTTACGTCTTTTTGCAAACTAATTCTTTCATCTTTTCTTACAGGGTAACATGGCATGTCCCAGAGAACCTTGATTTCCTTTGTATCATCAAAAGAAATTAAAAAGAAAAACCAAAAGAAACAAAAAACCAATATGACTGTTACGTGTCATTGTGCAATTTCTTGAGCTTGTTTCAGTGTGAAAAATTCCAAAGTAAGCTGGAATGTTGTCCCAAAACAGATGAACCAATAAAATATTTTCTTTCCTAGAGTATTTGCCTTGATGAGATTAAATAAATTTTGGGGTAAAAATGAAATTTATAACAAGCCTGTTTTTCTGAAAATACTCATGTGTTTTTCTTTATCTGCACCTTTTATAGCACTGATTTATAATTTTTAGCAAGTTTAAGATTGCTGACATTTTTATATAAAACTGATCATGTTTATAAACTGTCCACACATCCCAAGAATTGTTGCCACAGTATATTATAGCAATTAAACATCTTCTGACAAAGAAAGACATCTTTCATTAAAGCTGATACCCGTGGTAAAAATATTTCTCTTATTTGCACCTTCCCAAAGTGGGAGGATGTGTTAAACAGGATCTCTTAAAATATTCACAACCTACTTTAAGGGCTACTGTTTGTGTGATATTTTCATTCTTTGTATCTTGATGTTTATGAAAAAATAGAACAGATAAATATTTCTGTTATTTACTAAATAATAATTTCCTGGAGAGTAAACAGTACGTCCAAAAGGCCCACAGATGGCGATGAACTATACTGATGGGAACGCTTCAGGGCTGACTGACATGGGATTTGGCCTTTAACTCCGTGATCAGATGACTGTCCACATACCTGTTACGTTATAATCATAGTGGTAGCAGTTTTTGTTCAGGTTACAGGGTTCCTTCTCCACAGCATCAGGGCAGGATCGTCCTTCATCAGCAGGTTGTCTGATGGGGTCAGCTGACCTTTGCCGGAAACTGCTTTGATTGCAAGGCTTAAAAAGAACAACACAGCTTCTCAGAAAGGTGAATATTCAGCCACGTAGCGCTAGTGTTATTAGGGAGAGCATGGGAGCAGGAGATAGAACATTTGGGCCACTGGTTAACTTGGACAAGGCGGTTAACCTCATTACGCCTCAGTTTTTCTGGGTATAAAATGAAGGCGTTGGATGAGATTCTGATGTCCCATCTAGCTATAAGGTGCTTAAGATGCTCTGTGGCAAATACAATACACATATCACCTCACATCTACACAAACACATACATACATGGTCATATTCTTTATTCTGGAATGCCAGTAATATATATATATATAAACATTATATATATATTTTATATATATATATAGTCTCTGAGACCTCAGAAAACTAATTGAAAGATGATTTTAAATAATTATCTAGGTATTAGTGACATTTGTTTTCCTAAAGCACACATACACATGTACACAAAAAACAATTTCGTATTAGAAAGATGGGCTTGCCACTCTCCTACACAGAATATGGTCTTCTGAAAACATTTGGTTTCTAAGAACAGGAAGCAGGTAGGGACAAGCCTTCTTGGATTTTTTCAGGTCCAACATAATTGCTTTCTCCTTCTCTGTGCCATTGTACTTTGGACAGACCATTGGAATTTTACTTACTGTCCTGATACGACGTGAATGATATAAAGGCCTGGTCCTTTCTACAGTGTGAGTGCACTGAGAGAAGACTTATGATTTTTATGTCTGTGTGTTCTCCACACCTAAGGCAGCTCCTGGTAGGCAGAAAATGCTTAATCTATATTTGTTTGATGAAAGCCTGAGTGAGGAAACATGGTAAATTAAAGGTGAAATATAAAGCCCAAGAAGCACAATTATTCAATTAGTTGAATTTCATTCTCATGCAAACATTTCTATTGGCAAATTCTCAGGGGTATGAAATATATTTTATCAACTCTCTTTTGTACATGGTAAAGCTTCAATTATTCTTCTAAAATAATTATCCTTGGTCATTTAAAACAGAAACCAAATGGACAAAGTTCCAATTTAGTGGTTTCTGTTATTAGAACCCCTGTTAATAAGTTTAACAAGTGGCCAATGTTCAATATGTCCTACTTTATAAAAATGGAATCTCTTTGTAACAAAATCTGAGACAATAAGAATCTCACAATTATAAACATGGTTAGACAATGTAGCATACAGTTAACTATTTGGAGTAACCTCAGATCTGAGGCTATGAAATTAGAAAGGAAAATCAATTGCATACTCTTGTGAAACAGTTGATTTTTTATTGCAATTTAACCTGTATTAAAGTCGACTGCCAGCTCTGTTTTACTATTGCTATATCAGTTGGCTGTCAATCAGCATCTTTAATAATGTTAATATTGAGATGGAAAATCAATTTCTTCTTGTAAAACATACACCATAGACTCTTCTTTGAAACTGTTCTATATAGTATTTCAATGAATTATCCACATTAGATATATATTTTCCCATGCTTTTAATGCTGTTTTTGAAACATGCATTTTTTCGAAGGTGCGTAAGGGGAAGCCAAATGCTCTACGTAAGCAGCAAGTTCTGTTTTAAATGACTTTCTTCCCAGTGTACCTTGGAAGAGCCCCTGCTGGCTGTTGAAATCTAGAAGCTTTGTGTGATTTGAAACTCTCAGCTGGCTTTCCAGGCCCAAAAGACACAGAGTCAGTGTGCAAAAAGGGATTCATTGATGCACAGCTTTCTTCTTTCTACTCATTCTCTTACCCGGGATCTTTTTCTTCTTAGAGTTAACACTCCTGCGGCAGTACCCCCACTGTGTGAAAGATTATTCCTACCATTTAAATAAAATGGATTGGGCAAAAAGCAAGGAATGACAATAATCTGACACTATTAAAATACTTTTACTAGCATTCGCTCATTTTCCCTTTTACCTGGAGGGAATCATTATCACCACTGCAGTTTTTTAACATGCTGTGTGCTGTGAATTTATAGGGAAAACTGAAGGCCTTTTGTACCAGGATAGGAGGATGGGTTGAGAAGAAGCATGAAGTTCACAAGAGGTTGAATTGTTCCTCTGTGAGAGGAAATATTGCTGACTTTAAATGGCACAGTTAGAGAATGAAGAGACCAAGAAAACACACCATGTTTTGGTAAATATGGCACACAGGCAGATTTTACCTTGACATTATATTTTCTTACTAATATCTTCAAAGTTTCAGTAAAACATTAAGTAAGCTCTTTTGCCTTTACTTTGTTGGTATAAAAAATGAAATTAAGTAAGCTCTATACTAATAAAATAGTACAATCATCTCACCAAAGCACATCGGGTCCATGGACCCCATTCAGATATCACACAGTCCTCAGGACAGGGTAATTTGCACTCTCTAGAGCCCAGGGGCATCTCTTCTGGGTCACAGAGGTAATCCTCTACATGTTCAGAAGGGCCATCTGCTGTATTCTGCATGCACCTAGAAGAGAACATACATATCTTCCAGAAAACGCACATATCTTCTAGAAATGAGGAAATCAGGACAATTAGAATAACGGTTAACTCATAGGACAGGTGGTTCTCCTTAAGACATAATTATAGGGGTGGGGAGCAGGAAGCTTTGTATCTAATGAATAAAATTCTCCAAAAATGGGGACTTAAAAGGATCTCTGCCTCCCCCAAATATTTGTAGTGCTTCTGCATGATTTAAAAATATATGTTTGCATGCATGAGCATAAACTTTAAATATAAAATACATTTACATATACTGTCTATGTAAACTCTGCATGTCAGGTGATCTTCCTCTGAAAGGAAGAAACTCATATGAGGCAGAAACTAATGAGGAGTGGTCCAAAGGGATTCACAGAGGGGTTGCAATTTTGTCATATAAAGCATTTTTTCTTCTCAGAAAAGTGGTGTATTCCATAGAGAAGGTAGAGTTGAGTTATATGTGGCGAAAGACCAGGCATTATGAAATCTCTAAGAGGCTTCATTAGGTATTTTTGAAGATAACTAGAGGCATTTATCAATTTGTTTTGCCATTTAAAAAGTAATTTTAGCCTTCCATCTGCTGCTAACCTTGAAAGAAATCCAAAAGTGAAAAGACAATTATACTTGTAATAGCACAAATTCTCTAAATGTGGTTATTTGGATCTTCCTACATCTTGACCTTTTTAAAAATTGTTAGTTTTCTTGTGAGAGGTAAAAGGTATGGTTCCTGTTTCAGTCTTCTACATGTGACTATCCAGTTTTCCCAGCATCATTTATTGAATGAGGATTCTTTCTCCCAGTGTATGTTTTTGTATGCTTTGTCAAAGATTAGATGGCTACATGAGGCTGGTTTTATATCTGGATTCTCAGTTCTGTTCCAAAGGTCTATGTCTCTGTTCTTGTGCCAGTTACCATACTGTTTTAATTACTATAGTCTTGTAGTATAATTTGAAGTCTGGTAAATTGATGCCTCCCATTTTGTTGTTATTGCCTAGGATTGCTTTTGCTATACAGGGTCTTCTCTGGTTCCATACAAAGTGTAAAATTATTTTTTCTATGTCTGTGAAAAATGATGTTGGTATTCTAATAGGGATTGCATTGAATCTGTAGATCAGACATTTTAGTACAGACATTTTAACAA
>CAUYSK010044638.1:0-11491 GCA_963575035.1 Avahi laniger | reverse complement strand
AGCCTAGCTCACAGCAACCTCAGACTCCTGGGCTCAAGCGATCCTCCTGCCTCAGCCTCCCAAGTAGCTGGGACTACAGGCATGTGCCACCATGCCCGGCTAATTTTTTCTATATATATTTTTAGTTGTCCAATTAATTTCTTTCTCTTTTTAGTAGAGACGGGGTCTCGCTTTTGCTCAGGCTGGTTTCGAACTCCTGAGCTCAAACAATCCGCCCGCCTCAGCCTCCCAGAGTGCTAGGATTACAGGCGTGAGCCACCGCGCCTGGCCCTAACCTCTTTATATTTTAAAGAATGTCTCTTATATACAGTATATAGTTGGATTTTACTTTATGACATATAGCTATAGCGCATTCCTTTTTATTGGAGTAAAGGATTCCATTATATGAATATATCAAAGTTTAGCCATTCTACTTAGATAGACTGGATTGTTTCCTAATTCTGGTGACATAAACAATGCTGTTATCAACATTTTTGTACACATCTTTTGGTATACATGCAAAAGAGTGTCAATAGTATATATGTGAGTGAAATTGCAGAGTCATAGAGTAAATAAAGGTTAAACTTTATAAGATAGTACCAAATTATTTTCCATAGTGGTTGTGCTGATTTATACTCCCACAAGAAAGTAGTAAGAGTTTAGTTGATCTAAATTCTAGTCAACACTTAGAATCATCATATGTCTTCAATTTTTGCCAATCTAGTATTTTATCTCATTATGGTCTTAATTTGCTTTGCCTTGAGATTAACTAATGAGGTTAGACACCCTTTCATATGTTTATGGGCTATTACTAGT
This sequence comes from Avahi laniger, assembly GCA_963575035.1. NCBI lineage: Eukaryota > Metazoa > Chordata > Mammalia > Primates > Indriidae > Avahi > Avahi laniger. The sequence goes on along the minus strand of CAUYSK010044638.1, from coordinate 10,696 downwards.
TTCATACCCTTCCCCTCATTTCTAAAATGAGTACACCAAGAGACAGATAATTCAAATTATTTTCAGCTTTTTGGTGGATTCTGCTACTTGTGAAGATTGTAATAAAAGTATGTGGAGAATTAAAAAGCAAAAAATACTCTGATGCTTTCTAACAGGGCACCAATAGTCAAAACCAGTTATGTCTTCAGGGGTGAACTAACATCTATTGAGCACCAGTATGAGCTAGGTACTTTATATATTTTTTCATTTGATGTGCATCACAAGCTATGGGACTTGCTGAAGGTCACAAAGCCAATAAATGGGGGAATCAGGATTTGAACTCAGGTCTGTCTTTCCGCTATAACCAGCTGCTTCTAAACTGAGAATCTGACTTTGATACTGACAACCCAAAATAAATGACTGAAGCAAAGATCTCAATCAATGGAGGTTTATTAAGCCAAAGTTTGAGGAGGCACCTGGGAAAAACACAAACCACAGATGCATCTGTGATTGTTTTTCTGAAGTGGGATCTGGGAACTCAGTTTTTAAAGGGGATAGGGCATACGGAAAGAAAAAAAGAGGAGCGAGGTGGGCAGTGAGACAAATAGTTACATTCTTGTGAAGCCCAGGAAATCTATATTTTACATAAGATATGGCAAATGTTAGAACAGCAAAAGGGAGTGAAGGAAACATCAATCATGTAGATGTCCCTGGGTAGGTGGAAGAATGTCTGATCCTATCTTATCTCTATTCTACACCTGAGAAGATAAACTTGTAATCAACATTATTAGTGTGGAACAGATTTTAGTTTTAGGAGCTAGACTTAGCTGGCAGGCCCAAAGTTACAATTTGCATATCCTTGCTTATAGAAGGCCAGCAAGGAATTTCCTTATGAATGATCTGTGGGAGCAATCCTTGCAGATACCTGAGGGCTTTTACCTTTCCATGGGGATCTGGCTAATGCAAAATGTTAGCAACAACTATTCATCTGGAAGGGGGTATTGTATGACTCAGCCTCCAGGCTTGACCTTCCTTTTGGCATAAGGTGTTGGGGGGTGAGGAGGGTAGTCCTGAGATTTTTATTTTCCTTTACAATATCTATATTCCAAGAAGGGGGATGGGAGGGAACCAAAGAAGAAAGACTATCTTTTTTCACGGCTTATAATAAAATTATATCCTCGGCATCTTTCCTCTATGACTTCTACATTTTAAAGTAGTACTGAGAAGTGGAAAATTCCTTTGGCACACAAAAATCAGAGAAGCGTTTTTAACACAAGATCCCCAAATAATTTTTTGTTTTCTTAATGTTTCAACAGACAGGCAAATGAATGATTTGCTTCCCCTTCTGTTTTGGAAAAAGAAACTTAAAAAAAAAAAAAAAACCCTTAGTATATCAGGCACAGTAGGTCTTAGCATAAAGTGGATTTAAAAGGAATGAAGAAAATGTTCAATTATGTTAATTTCAGCAGCATTCACTGCCAAATATTGCAAAGATACAACATTGTTTATTCAATAAGAGCAACTATCATGTAATGCAGTTATCTCGGACAGTGGCATTCAAATGGTAGCAGAAGAATGTTTTACCATTATATTCTAACAAGTGCAAACACCAGATATAACCACCTACTTTGTCAAGTAACTTCACACGTTGTTACTAAAAAATGCCAAATAGCCAATCAACCTGTTCAGAACGTTAGAAATTACCAGGAGAAAAGTATAGGGATAGCTCTTGGTCTCTTAATGAGTAGAATAATGTGTTATATAAGGAGGAGATCTAATTAACTAAATGACAAAATACATGTTTGTTGGCTTTTTTAATAGTCGGATTTCCAGAACCCTATAGTTAAATAGCTTTTATTTAAAAAGTATAATTACTTCTTCATGATTTTAAGAAAAATTTGACCCAGAAACAATATGGTATGAGATCCTAGATGTGCATTTAATTTTAGGGTATTCAGGAACTATTACTTGAAAGATTAATGCATTCTTATTATTCTGCTTAGTACCTGAGCAAAAAAGTAGGTCACTAAGTAAAAGATGTTTGAAAAAAAAATGTAAGCACTCAAATCATATTTGCTGACTAGTAGGACAGGGGGAAAGAAGTGTTGCCAGTCTTGAAAAACACTGGGCTAGATAGAGTGTTAAGCAATACTTTCCTAAATCTTATCATTCAAGATTCTTTACACTTTCCATTTGCTCTAATACAAGTGGACTCATTTATCATTCTCCAAAGGTACCTATTGACTTCCTTTGTCCATGCTGTTGTATCAACCCAGAAAGCCCTTCTCCTATATTCTTTCCCACCCTTCAAAACTGGTTTCAGATGTTAAGTTCATTACATTTCTTTTATTACCTGACTGACGCTGTCTCCCTCCAAACCTGACAGTTACTGTGCATCATCCTTGTGGCACTTATCCAGTTCTGTTTCTGGGTTACAGTTGGGTACTTGTTTTATCTCCCGTCAATAGACTGTAATCTCCTTAAGGACAGGAACCATGTCTCATTTCCTTTTTCATCTCTGTGTTTAGCACAATGCTCTATGACATTTGGTAAAGTCTCAAATGAATGCGTGATCAGAACAGCTAACTAATGCCATGTGAACACTTGGAGCTAACCCCAGCTGTGCATTTTCAGCTAGTGAGACTCCATGCCAGTTACAATTTAGCCTTAGCAAGTTAAAAGAATGATTTTTGTTGCTCAGGAGGTGGCCTGTGTCTAAGATCTGGAATTAATATCTTAGGCTTTCCCTTTGGTTGAGCAGGCAGAATCGTTCACTTGCTCTCAATTATATATTCATTCATTCATTCAACATTCATTGACTACCTATTATGTTTTAGGTACCAGGCACTAGGAATTAAAAGTAAGCAGAACTGTCTTTATCCTTGGATAGTTCACATTGCAGTGGGGGAGACAGTTACATAAAACATAAATGATATATGTCATTTAGGGTATAGCAGAGGGATGTACAAAAATGCTATAGAAGCAATAAAGGAGGAAATGATTAACTGTGGAGCTGGAGAATGCTTCACACAAGTTAACTTTTGGACTGGGCTTGAACTAGTGGGCTTTTGTCAGATGGAAAATAAGGGTATTTTCCATCTCAAGAAAGGCTGGCGAAAGGAACAGAAAAAGGCAAAGGAATGAAAAGGATTCTGATAAGTCTGGGCAACAATGAGCAGCTGTGGATCGCTGGAGCAAAGGTATAGGTATTGGGGGTTAAGGCTATCAAATAATATTGCTGTTGTGAGTCTATAATGGTAGGAATTCCAAGATAACAGTCCTATGATCAGAAAAGATGGTTGTGAATTATCCATTAACTAAATATCAGATTATCCATCAGTCATCTCAGCCCTTAGAAATAAACTAATTGTGGGAGGCATCTGTCAGAAGAAAAAGGAATCTAGTAGTCTTTCTAAGAGGGGGTGGGTATAAGCCTTGAAACCAGAAGAGATAATGCCATACTTCTGGCTTTCGAAAAAAAGCAGATGTAAGACACACAGGCTTGAGTAGGAAGTAAGGGCATCATGCCTTCCACTTGCCTATTTGTAAGAGAAGGCTTAGATTATCTCCTAGAAACAAAGAAGATGGGAATGTCACCAGCTGTTTGGGTTATCCATTGCTTTATAACAAATTACTGCTTCATTATATTTCATGATTTTGTGGGTCAGAAATTCAAGCAGTGCTTAGCTAGGTGATTCTTCAGTTCTAAATGGTATTGCTAGGAGGTCACTCAATACTACTCAGGTGGTATTTAGCCAGCAGATGAGCTGGTATGGAGGGTCCAAGAAGATTCACTCACATGTCTGATATTGTAGCCTATATTGGTTATAAAGCTGGGCTCAACTGGAAATGTCAACTGGAGTGCCTAAATGTGATCTCTAATATATCTTGGGCCTCCTCAAAGCATGGTGTCCTCAGGGTTGGTCTTGCATAATGGCTCAGGTCTCCAAAAGGGCTAGTCCTCTTAAATGCTAGGTTCAGACCTAGCATAGTGTCATTTCTGCCATACTTCACTGGTATACAGATAAAGGCCGACCCAAATTCTAGAGGAGAGGAATTAGATTCCATCTCTTAATGGGAGAAGTAGCAAAGAATCTTCAGCCATCTTCAATCAATCCTACCAATACTGGTGAATAGTTAATTGAATATGTAGGCAAAATGAACAGGACAGAAAAAAGGTAGTTAATGATCATAAATGAAGTAGAGCTTGTAAAGGCTAGGGCCATGAAGCTATCCAAGAGAGTAAAGGAACTGACTCTCGGGTCAGTGCAAGGTACACTGAAGGCTATAGGGATAATGGAGGCTGAGGACAAGAAAGGACCTGCAAGTGCAGCAGGACAGACACAAAGTATGGTCTAGGACCAGAGTGAATAACCTGGGCCTCACTCAGACTGCCTGAGAAGCTGGTTTGGAAGAGGCTTGGAACCCATCACATCAGCAGTTCCAATATACTATGACTTTGTTTTAAAGTCTAATTTACATCAAGATGTATAGTATTGGCTATGATAAGAAATCAAAACACAAATTCAACTTAATCATGTTTTAGAGAGGTATAGCATGCATTAAAGTAAACAGAAAGAAACCAAAGTTTCTGCAATACTTACAATTGAAATCAAAGTCACACCATGCTCTGGTTATGACAGGGTTAAGAAACCCTAAATAAACAAACTTTCCTGCTTGTAATTTCAAGCAACAGAAAACCTGTGAGACACCCACTATTTCTCAAGCATTTATTACAAACTTCTTTAAAATACAAATATGTATAAATCACAGTTGAGATGGTCAATGAGCTACTTCTTCAGTGATGAGAAAGCAAGCTGATTAGAATTTTGCTGAAATAGCTTTGATTCTAAAGAACAAAACGTCTTTAGTTAATAGCTCATTTAAGAGGCATCGTAGTCTAGTCAACACCCTAAAGAAAACCTGAGCTTTGGGTATGGAGCTGTCACTGGATGTCTTTTGTCTAGAATCCTTATTCCACTTAAAAAATTATTTATGAAGTTACATATAGACCATGAGAAAAAAATTATTTAATGTGTGGAATTTAACTCACTTCCTTGTGATAATTTCAGAGTTGTTATACTGTCTTTTCTATCACCGGAGATCCAATATCTTCATTTTAAAAGGCAACAAGTCGTATTATGTTCTAAATTTGTCACATCTGACAGGTATGCAATGTGAAAGCTTAAGAAGTTACTGGTTCTTACCTCTGGCTTCCTTTCAGAACATTTTTAGTAACAAAAAGCTCCAGGCCTCATGCCTATAGGTTCTTATTCTTTAGCTCTGAGGTGGGACCAAAGGTGTGCTGGAGCTGGTCAGACTATTAGATTTAACAGTCAATAAGATTTTTAGGAATCTTATGAGACCTACATTGGTAGCTTAAAATTAGCCATGGTGGAAGTGTTTATCAGTGAAATCAGCAAATGCTACAAATCAGTCCTTGCCCAGAGAACAAATTTTAAACATTTACCAGCACACCACAAGTTGTGGGGTCCAGGAATCTATACATTTAAAAAGCTTGATAAATAACTATTAATAATAAGCAGTTAATATTAAAAACCTTTGTCTTAAAGATTTTGAAAAGCAAGGTCAAAAAGCTGAGAGTACACATAGCCTCTACCTTCTCAAGATAATTGCGTTACGTATTAAGAAGATCAGTGTGATCATGGAAACTCAGCTCTCCAAAAAGATCTAATTATTTCCCTTTTTAGACTGTAAGCTCTGTAGGGCAGGACTATGTTTACATAGTGCCAGGCTTATAGAAGATGCTCAATAGATATTAGATGAATTAGCAAATACGGTCCAAGGTATCATAACCAGTAAATGGCAAACCTAGAAATAAACTTTAGGCTAATTTCACCATATTGTACACATCATCTCCATGAGATTATTAGTCATATACTTGGCTTGTCAACCCAAGATGAGTACTGCGGAGAACATGCAGTAGCCATCGTAAGATAGTAAGAAGACTCTGCCTCTGTGCCATTCTCTGGTTCTCCAGAACCAGAAAAGTTCAGAAACATTTCGTTATGATTATTATCTCATTTGAACTACCCTGGGATGAATGCCATATAGATATGATTAGAGCCTTATTTTTTTTTCAGCTGATAAAATGCCTTTTGGAAGAGATAATTTGCTCAAGGTAACCTAAGAGTAAACAGCAGAGTCAGGATTCTATCTGGTAAGGTTGAATACATTCTGCCACAACAAGTTGCTCCTCTTGCATTAAAGGAATGCTCCAGGTGCACTGACGGGGGCCTGATCCTAAAACTCTGTCTTTGACTTATCTCCCTGTCCAGACTCTGCTCCCTTCTACTCAAGTGAAATTCTAGTTCCCACTCTCTGTAGATCTCACATTTGGTCCATTTACCTCATTGTAGCCTGAAGCCTCAATATGGACATATGGTTTTGTTTTTTTTTTTTTTGAGACAGAGTCTCACTTTGTTGCCCTGGCTAGAGTGAGTGCGGTGGCGTCAGCCTAGCTCATGGCAACCTCAGACTCCTGGGCTCAAGCAATCCTACTGCCTCAGCCTCCCGAGTAGCTGGGACTACAGGCATGCGCCACCACGTCCAGCTAATTTTTTCTATATATTTTTAGCTGTCCAATTAATTTCTTTCTATTTTTGGTAGAGACAGGGTCTCGCTCTTGCTCAGGCTGGTTTCGAACTCCTGAGCTCAAACAATCCGCCCGCCTCGGCCTCCCAGAGTGCTAGGATTACAGGCCTGAGCCACCGCGCCTGGCCAGACATAGCCTATTCTTAAACGGGAAAGTCAATATAAAGATGTCAATTATCCCTGAATATATAGATTTGATACAATAAAAACATCAGTAGGATTATTTTTAGAACTAGATGGGGTTATTCATGCAGAAAACTCGGTATGTGAGGAGAGCCAAGAAAATTCTGAAAATGAAGAGCAATGAGAAGGTTTAGCCATCTCGGACACCGAAATGTGTTACTGTGAAGTTACAGCAAACAAGCAGACAGAATAATGGAACAGAGCACAGCCCAGGAATAGAGGCCCAAGAAATTACATATGTGACCCAGGCAGTAATGCCCGTTAGTGGGGACACGAGAACTTATTCCACAGATCCTGTTACGATGGGCAACTCCCTGGGGGGGCCTGCACCTCCCAGACCCTGGCCGGAAGTCTGTCGTCCTGCCTGGGGGAGCCCCGTCACGTGGGGTGCAGCTGCCCCAGCCTATTATTCCCACCTGCTGCCCAGTGAACAGCCCTGATCAATCAGAGATCCCACATGCGAAACACTTGTCACAAATCCTTCTGGTTTGCCGAATAGGGATTCCCTTTTCAGGTCACATTTACAGCAGGGACTGGAATGAGGCGAGTGTCCCTGATGAATGCTGAGGGGCTTTATTAACACACCACCTTACTCCCTGGAGTGCCTGACAGTTTGTAAGAAGCTTTCAACACTCCTCTCCTGCTGGTCCTCCTTAGACGTGGGCCTGACTGCGTTCTGGGGCTGGTTCACAGGCTGAGGGCTGCCCCAAAGCGGCCACTGGATCCATTCCCATGTGCTTTGGAAAAGGGTCCCATCTCTGAAAGGCGTGGGCGGGTCCATGGGTGAGGGTGTGGACAGGCAGAGGGCGAAGGCAGAGCTGCAGAGAAGCCAAGCCAGACGGAAGGCAAACCTGTACATGGGCCGGGGGTAGGGGTGGGAATGGGGCAGGCGTCTCTGAGGATGCAGGATGGGTGAACAGATTATGGGCGGATGACGGAAGGGGTTGTCTTGGCCAAGGACAAGGGAGAAAACTAAACTAAACTCCCTAGCAATACTGCAACGCCATCCCGTGTTCAAATGGCACCTCTCAAGCCCTGCACCGCAGCCTCCTCTCCACCTCCGCACACGCGTCTCCCTCTGCCCCAGCCCAGAGCCAAGCAAATCTGCTAGGTTTAGCCAAGAGGGAGACACAGCTGTCCAGGCACCAGAGGTGTGCTCAGAGACCAACTAGGGCCACCATGTGGCTACAGGAGGGGGTGGCAGGAGATGAGGCCTGAGGGAGGGCCAAAGCCGGACGGACAGCCATGGACCCTGAGCTCCATGGGAGCAAACCAGTCTTTGTCTTGGGGCCGGCATCTCCCGACCATGCTCTATGGAAGGTTTGTATCAAAGCTATTTTCTCTTCCAAATACATTCCAAAAAATATACATGTAGTAAACATGTGAAATGTATTTGGACAGTTGTTCCCATAATTACATGCCATCACCTCTCAGAAGTGGTGTCGTCAACCTAAGCCTGCTGGGAAATGATGAGCGGCGTGCACACACGTGTCTGCACTTAAAACTAGCCAACGCACGGATGGACACCTTCCATTTCCAGGGTGTTGTCTGCGGAAGTCATCCTAGGATTTCCACATACATTCGTGATTTTATTCTCTAGGTGGTATATTGAATACTTAACACTACAAAAACTCATTCCACCTGAATCTACGGTGAACAAGGGACATTTTAAACAAAAAAGCAGAGTTTTATGATTCACATGCCGGGAACCCCACAAGCCAAGAACTGGGAAACATCCAACTGGTGATTTCTAAAAAGCCAGGTGGTGAGCTGCCCGAGTCACCGTGATTAATGATTTCTGGGACAGCTTGATTCAAGAGAGCGCACAGCCTCGCCGGAGGAACAGTGTGTGTTCTTCCTTTTGCTCTAACACATCTGTGCACAAAGATTTTCATATTACACTGCAATGAAACAAAACATGGAAGGGTTTATGCCATACCTGATAGCAGGATGTGACTTGGCAACATCATTCCTAATATTAACCAGATAGAATTTTTTTAAAGGACTAGAATATTATTGATTTTAAATGTTGATGGCTTTTATAGTTATCTACAATAAAAACGAAATTAGGTATTTGACTAGTGCACTTTGTTCTTAATAAACTAATTTTCTTTGATGTTTTATTCTGTAGCAATTAAGCATTCAAATATAACTGAGCAATCTTGCAGGAACTAATCCACCTGTGAGACCACATCTTGCTGTCTTCGCCTAAGAGTGTGCCGTACGATCAGCTGATCTTGCACTAATACATCAAAACGGGTAAATTGTTCCGGGGTAAAACAAGTTTAGGAAATGCTGAGCTTTGAGCAAAGGAGTAGCACGATCAGAACTACATTTTGGAGGGACCACTGTGGCACCGGTATTGAGGACGACTGAAGGGGGAAGGGACCGGGAGCTGCTAATGAGGCACCACACAGCCGCCCAGGCACTGGAGATGGGGCCTGTGGGGACAGAAAGGAGGGAATGGGCCCACGAGCTTTCACACGTGGTGTCAGAACGTCAGTTTCCAGCCCAGCACGGAAAGAGCTTAGAAGTCGCCACTCCATCCTAACGAGCTGAACAAACTGAACAATCGACCACTCTTCTCAGCTCTGTCACAGTGAGGTCACGGGCAAACCACTGCCCCCAACACGGGGGAGAGAGACAGGCGGGTAGAGAGAAGCACAACTTACTCGAGCAGGAATCCGAGAGCAGAAACCGCCGCAAGAACCGGGGCCGGAAACCTGGACTGTGATAGGCGAATCGCTGAAGGCTCAGAGGGGACAAGTCTGAGAGTTGAAAGCTGCACGGGGCGGGTCACAGGGGGCCCCCACGCTTTCATGAGTCTAACTTCCAGGAGCTCCGCTAGGTTCTCACCGTCAAGAGCAGAGGAAAATCCCCTCATGCTTCCGGCAGCGGGAGGGGAAAGTGGCCTTTTTAAAATGCACGGGAGCACCTGTCCGCCTGAACAAGGCCTGCGCCCGGGAGAAACTAACTTACCAGAACCTAACCCGCTGGGTATTGTCAGAGCCCAGCTCACCTGCAGGAAGGGAAGTATCCGACTCCAGCCCCTCTAGCCTTCCCTGCGGGGACAGGGAAATACCCAGTTCCAGCCCCCTTTGGCCACCCGCCTCACCTCAGAGGGGTGGGAAGAACTGAGAAGCCCTGGGGGAGTTCACAGCCCGGGGCACAGACTCCCCCGCCCTGCACCTCACTCCACATCACCAGAGACCGGTCTGCGGAGGTCCCTTCACCCACGACATCACGTCTGCCTTTCAACAAAAAATTACAAGGCATACTCAAAGCTAAAAAAAAAAATAGTCTGAAGAGACTAAACAAGCATCATAACCAGAGTCAGATATGGCAGGAATGCTGGAATTATATCACACCAAGAATTTTTTTAAAACTGTGATTAATATGCTAAGGGCTTTAATGGAAAAAGTAGACAACATATAAGAACAGATGGTTAATGTAAGCAGATAGATGGAAATTCTAAAAAAGAATCAAACAGAAATGCTACAGATTAAAAACATGGTAACAGCAATGAAGGATGCTTTTCATGGGCTCATTAGTAGATTGGATAGGGCTGTGGAAAGAATCTCTGATCCTTCCCAGGGCAGGCTGAAACCGCCTTTGGAAGGCTCGGAGATTGGAAATTTTGAAACTTCTAAAACTGAAAAGCAAAGAGAAAAGGTTTTTTAAAAACACCTCAGGCTGGGTGTGGTGGCTCACGCCAGTAATCCTAGCACTCTGGGAGGCAGAGGCAGGAGGATGGCTTGAGCTCAGGAGTTCGAGACCAGCCTGAGCAAGAGCGAGACCCCGTCTCTACTAAAAATAGAAAAATTAGCCGGGCATGGTGGTGCATGCCTGTAGTCCCAGCTACTTGGGAGGCTGAGGCAGGAGGATCGCTTGAGCCCAGGAGTTTGAGGTTGCTGTGAGC
>CAUYSK010044634.1:0-133718 GCA_963575035.1 Avahi laniger | reverse complement strand
TTCTATTTATATGAAATGTCCAGAATAAGCAACTCTATAGAGACAGAAAGTAGATAGGTGTTTGGTTAGAGCTGGAGGAAGAGGGTGTTGTTCTGAGGCAATTGTGGGGTGATAGCTAAAGGGCAAAGGGTTTTCTTTGTGAGTGATAAAAATTTCCTAAAATTGATTGTGGTAATGGTTGCACTATTCTTTGAATATACTAAAACCATTGAACTATACACTTTAAATGGGAAAATTACATGATATGAGAATTATATCACAATAAAGCTGTTATCAAAAAAAAAAAAAAAAAAAAAAAAAACTGTACACGAATTTTCTTGACACCTTCATTACTCATATTCCCAAACCAGAAAAAAACCCTAGTATCTATTGTGTGGTACATACAATGGAATACGAAAAGAAACGAACCACTCGTGTGTACAACAACATAGAGGAATATCAAAACCATTATGCTGAGCTAAATAATCCAGGCACAAAACAGTACCTATGGTATGATTCCATTTATATGAAGTTCAAGGACAAGTAACAGCAAGCTATAGTGACAGAAATCAGAGGTTGTCTCTCTAAGTGGGAGAGGAGGAAGAGGGGTGAGAGGCAGGAGAAACTTTCTGGAGTGATAGAATTCATCTGTATCTTAAAGGAAGGGGGTGTTCACAGGTGCATACCTGTGTCAAAATCTACTGAACTGAATACTTTAATACTGTATTTCATTGCATATAAATTATACCGCAATAAAAGCATTCCATACTAAAAAAAAAAAAAGCATGCTTTAAGCCTCAACAACTAAAACTTCTGTTAACCAGTTAACACTTTAGCATGGATTTGTAGGAATAGAACAGGAGACAAAACAAAAGAGAAGGTGACAAGAAGAAGAAGAAAAGAGCACTGACAGGTCCATATGTCAACAAAATCATGGAATAGGAATTTCCAGTGCTTATCACCATACAATAACATCAATTTGAATAACTATCCATGCACAAAAATACCTTCACGAGACCTAAGGAAACCAGGTAAGAGATTACAGCACCTAGGTGTACCACAGAAATAAGAAAATATGCACTAAAAAGGCGAGTAAGGACAGTTTTACATTATTTCTATCACCCTTCCCCAAACCCCAGGCAGTACAGCTTGGAGAGAAATACCCTCTGCTTGGGAGAAGGAGATGGTAATGAGCACTAAACTTTGAATTAGTCTCCAATATTGGGCCTTCCCCAACAAAACCCAGCACCAGGCAGTCCCCCACAGCCTCAGACTCTAGACTGGTGCCCACATACTAAACTTCCAAGCTTCCCCCAGCACCAGATAGGATCCCATAGCCCAGACTACACGCTTGCCTGGAAGACTTGGTCTCTAGGCCCACACCATCACCAGGCCAGCCCCCACAGACTCAGGCTCCATGCACATCCCAGGGCCAGTCCAGTCCCAGTAGCCCTGGGCTCCAGAACACCCCTAGCACCCAGGCTGACCCCACAACTCAAGGCTTCGGGCCAGCCCCAGAAAAGACCAGCCCCCACAGACCCAAACTCCAGGCCAGTACCATGATCCCACTCTCTAGACTAGCCCCCACAGACCCAGGTCCCAGCCTGCCCTATCACCAGGCCAGTCCCAGACTCCAGGATGGTTCCTATGACCCCAAACTCTAGTGAACCTAGGGTCCTGACCAACCCTGTAGACTCAGGCTCTAGGCCAGTCCCCATGAACCTAGGACCCAGAACTGCCCCCATAGATAGACTCAGGCTATAGACCCATCCAAGCACCAGGCCAGCCACCATGGACTGAAGCTATAGGCCTGTCTCAGTGAATCCACATGCTAGGATTGGCCTAGTACCTGCATAATCTCTGCAGATGCAGGGGCAAGGACCACACCAACACCAGGTCAGCTTCTGTGGACCCAGGCTTTGGGTTGGCCCCTGAGGATACAGGTTCCAGGCCTGCTCTCATGAATCCAAGCTCCAGGCCCAATCCCACAAACCCAATCAACAGGTCCATCCCAGTGGATCCAGGCTCCAAACTCAACACCACAAACCCAGGCACCAGGCCTACCCAACTGCTGACCTAGGTATCACACCAACCTGCCTGAGGTCTCCAACAGCAAGCCTACCAGCAGACCATGCCAGACAGCCTGCTGAGGATCTCTGGATGGGCTAACTAGGGAGCGGCCTTCTAAGATAAACCAGTCTGTGAAGACTAGAGTAACACGCTACTTCTTCAAATGTGCAGTTCACATCAAGCATCTTTTCCAACTGTAACCATATGAAGCTCAAATGACAGGAAGAATTTTGGAAAATACACAAATATATAAAATGTAAATAACATTCTCCTGAGCAAAAAAGAAGTCAAAGAAGAAATTAAAATTAAAAAGAAAATTTAAAAATATCTTGAGACAAATGAAAATTGATGTGCAACATACCAAAACACATGAAATGCAGTAAAAGCAGTTTTAAGAGGAAAATTTTTAGCAATGCATGCCTACATCAAAAAATGAAGAAAGATCTCAAATAAACAACCTGTTACATCTAAAAGAACTATGAAAGAAAAACAAACTGAGTCCGAAGTTAGTAGAAGGAAAGAAATAATAAAGATTGGAGCAGAAATAAATGAGATAGAAATCATAAAAACAACAGAAAAGATCATGAAACTATGAGTTGAATTTTTGAAGAGATAAAACAGAATCGGCAAACCTTTAGCTAGACTAAGAAAAAAGACAAAACTCAAAATCAGAAATGAAGAAGGGGACATTACAACTAATATGACAAAAATACAAAGGATCATACAAGACTACTATGAACACTTACATGCCAACAAATTGGATAACCTAGGAGAAATGAATAAATTCCTAGACACAACTAACAAGAGTGAATCATAAAGAAACAGAAAATCTGAACAGAACAATAAGTAAGGAGATTGGAATGCTAATAAAAAGTTTACCATCAAAGAAAAGACCTGATGGCTTCGCTGAATTTTACCAAATATTTAAAGAATAACTAGTACCAATTCTTAAACACTTCCAGAAAATTAAAGAAGAGGAAACAGCAAAGCCAGAGAAAGATACTACAAGAAAAAGAAAGCAAAGAAAATTACAGGCTAATATCCCCAATGAACATAGATGCAAAAATCCTCAACAAAATACTAGCAAACTGAATTCAACATCCCATTAAAAGGATCTTTTACCAACATCAAGTGAGATTTACCACATGGATGCCAGGATAGTTCAACATATACAAATTGATAAATGTGATATGCCACATTAACAAAATGTAGGACAAAAAACATTATCATCTATTAGTAAATAGATGCAGAAAAACCATTTGAAAAAATTCACAATGAAAACTCTCAAAAAATTAGGTATAGGAAGAATATATTCCAAAACAATAAAGGCCATATATGACAAACCCACAGCTAACATCATATCCAATAGTAAAAAGTCAAGAGCTTTTGCCCTATGATCAAAAGTAAGACAATGCCCACTCTGACTACTTCTATTCAACATAGTACTGGAATTCCTAGTCAGTGCAATTAGGCAAGAAAAAGAAATAAAAGGCATCCAAATTGGAAACAAGGATGTTAAATTGTCCCTGTTTGCAGATGACATGATCTTCTACATAGAGAACCCTAAAGAATCCAGCAAAAAACTGTTAGAATAACTGAATTCAGTAAACTTGCAGGATACAAAATCAACGTACAAAAATGAGTAGCATATCTAAAACTATCTGAAAAAAGAAATCTATAAAACAATCCAATTTATAATAGCTAAAAAATAAAATATTTAGGAATAAATTTAACCAACAAATAAATATTTTTACAGTGAAAAATATAAAACACTGATGAGAGAAATTTGAAGAGGACAGAAGCAAATAAAAGAAAAGCTATCCCATGTTCATGGATTGGAAGAATTAATATTGTTAAAATGTCCATACTACCCAAAGCAATCTACAGATTCAATGTAATCTCTATCAAAATTCCAATGATATTTTTCACAGAAATATTAAAAACAGTACGAAAATTTGTATGGAACCCAAAAAGGTCCCAAATACCCAAAAGAATCTTGAGCAAAAAGAACAAAGCTGGAAGTATCACACTACCTGACTTTAAAATATACTACAAGGCTATAGTAACCAAAACAGCATGGTACTGACATAAAAATAGACATATAGACCAATGTAGCAGAATAGAAATCCCAGAAATAAATTGACACATTACAGTCAATTTATTTTCCACAAAGCTACTGAGAACACAAAATGGAGAAAGGACAGTCTCTTCAATAAATGGTGTGGGCCAGACTGGATATCCACATGCAGAAGAATGAAATTACATTCTTATCTCATACCATATACAAAAATCAAGTGAAATGGATTAAAAACTTAAATGTAAGACTGGAAATTCTAAAACTACTTGAAGATAACTTAGGAGAAGAGCTCCTTGACATTGGTCTAGGCAATGATTTCTTGGATATGATACCAAGAGCATAGCCAACAAAAGCAAAAATATACAAATGGGAGTACATCAAACTAAAAATCTCTGTACAGCCAAGTAAATAATCAACAGAGTCAAGAGACAACCTATAGAATGGGAAAACATATTTGCAAACCATATATCTGAGGAGAGGCTAATATTCAAAATACATAAGGAACTTGAACAACTCAATGGTTAAAAAAAAAATTAAAAATGGGCACAGCATCTGAATACACATTTCTCAAATGAAGACATAAGAATGTCCAAAAGGTATATGAAAAGGTGCTCAACATCGCTAATCATTGAGGAAATGCAAATTAAAACCACAATGAGATATCACCTCATATCTGTTACAATGGCTATTATCAAAAAGATGAAAAATATCAAGTGTTGGAAAATATGTGGAGAAAGGGAAAGGAACCCTTGCATAATGTTGGTGAGAATGTGAATTAGTATAGCCATTATAGAAAGCAGTGTGGAGGTTCCTCAAAAATTAAAAATAAAACTTCCATATGATCCGGCAATTCCACTACTGGGTATATAACCAAAGGAAATGAAATCAGTATCTAAAAAGAGGTACCTGCACTCCCATGCCCATTGTAGCATTATACACAATAGCCAAGATATGGAATAAACCTAAGTTTCCATTAATGGATGAATGGAATAAAAAAATGTGTTATTGTATGCACAAGAGAATACTATTCAGCTTTCAAAAAGTAGGAAATCCTGTCAATTGTGACAATATTAATGAACCTGGAGGACATTATGTTAAGTAAAATAAACCAGGCACACAGAAAGACAAGTACCACATGATCTCATTTACAGGTGGAATCTAAAAAAGATGAACTTGGCTGAACATGGTGGCTCTTGCCTGTAATCCCATCACTTTAGGAGGCTGAGGCAGGAGGATTGATTGAGATCAAGAGTTAAAGACTAGGTGGGGCAACATAGTGAAATTCCATCTATACCAAAAAAAAAAAAAGAAAGAACTCATAGAAGCAGAGAGTAGAATGGTTAGCAGGGGTTGAGGGAGTGTGGGGAAGAAAGTGTTAGGAAGATGTCATGAAAGGTTACAAAATTTCAGTTAGATAGGAGAAATAAGTTCAAGATATGTATTGTACAACAGGGGGACTACAGTTAATAACAATGTATTATATTCTCGAAAGGGGTTGAAAGCAGACTGTATGTGTTCTCAACAGAAAAATAAGTATGTGAGGTACTGCATATGTTAATTTGCTTAATTGAGCTATCCGTAATGTATACGTATTTCAAAACAGTATGTTGTACACAATAAATATAGATAATATTTGTTAACTTAAAAAGAAAATGTTTAAAAGTTAAAAAATTAAATAAATTAATCAATATAAAAAAAGAGAAAAGCACATCGAACACAGAATGCAAAAGGTAACATACATTCAAAATTATTCTAGCCATGTGGCCCACATGAACTCTAAGACACCTTTGAAGTAAACTAAATATTTTTCAGAATTATTTTTCAGCATGTTTTATTGAAGTAAAAAATATTTAGCATTTTCCCAAGAAAATTATCTAGGGACAGTCCAAATTCTACTGCAATCTATATATAAAAATAAATAAATGGGACCTGATAAAATTAAAAAGCTTTTGCACAGCCAAAGAAACTATCACAAGAACAAACAGACAACCTACAGAATGGGAGAAAATCGTTGCATGCTACACGTCCAATAATGGGCTGATTAACTAGAGTCTATTTAGAACTCAGGAAATTGAGCGAGAAAAAAATCAAACAACCCTATCAAAAAGTGGGCAAGGACATGAACAGAAACTTTTCAAAAGAATACAGAATAATGGCCAACAAACATATGAAAAATGCTCAGCATCTCTAATCATCAGGGAAATGCAAATAAGAACCACAATGAGATATCACTTAACTCCAGTGAGAATGGCCTTTATCAAAAAGTCCCAAAACAATGAATGTTGGCATGGATGCAGAGAGATAGGAACACTCATTACACTGCTGGTGGGACTGCAAACTAGTGCAACCTCTGTGGAAAGCAATATGGAGATACCTCAAAGAGATACAAGTAGATCTACCATTTGATCCAGCAATCCCATTACTGGGCATCTACCAAAAGAAGAAAAGACATTCTATAAAAAAAGACATCTTCACACAAATGTTTATAGCAGCACAATTCACAATTGCAAAGATGTGGAAACAACCCAAGTGCCCATCAATCCATGAGTGGATTAATAAAATGTGGTATATGTATACCACAGACTTCTACTCAGCCACAAAAAACAATGGTGATATAACTCCTCTTGTATTATCCTAGATAGAGCTGGAATCCATTCTACTAAGTGAAGTATCCCAAGAATGGAAAAACAAGCACCACATGTACTCACCATCAAATTGGCTTTAACTGATTAACACCTAAGTACACATATAGTAGTAACATTCATTGAGTGTTGGGCATATGGGAGGGGGGAGGAGGGGAGGGGTACATACATACATAGTAGGTACAATGCGCACTGTATGGGGAATGGTCATGCTTCAGTCTCCGACTCAGGGGTGGACAAGGGCAATATACATAACCTAAACATTTGTACCTCCATAATATGCTGAAATAAAAGAACCCATTTATTTAATTAAAAAAAAAGAAAATATGGGCAATTGAGGATATGTGAATATGGACTATATATTTTATGATATGATTTAAACAATATTAACAATGTAACTTTCTTTTTGTTAAAATTACGCATAGGTAGGAGAATGTGTTTTTTTGTTAGGAGATACATGCTAATATATGTCAGTATGAGGTTGCCATAATGTCTGCGACCTACTTTCAAAAGTTCAGAAAAATGTGTGAGTGTATGTGTGTGGTGTGCACACTACATGTGCATATGTGTGGTGTGTGGTATGCACATGCATATATGATGTGTGTGTGCACATGTGCATGTGTGAATGTGTGCCACGTGTATGTGGTATGTATGCATATGTGTACATGCTCCTGTGTGCTTGTGATTTATGAACCCACTTATACTTGGCAGTGTGTGTAACATGACCCACAAAGTCACAAGGTAACTTCACTGTATGCGTTTTTCTTAAAAATGTACTGCTTAAACATTCCTTTAAAACATTATAGATAGAGTGTAGACCTAAAAATCTCCTGACCACTTAAGGACAGATGAATTGTCTCCTGTTGGGAGAATCTTGTAAGCTCTGCTTCTAACAGCCCTGGGGAGCATGCCCAGGCCCACCCTCCCGTCAGAGATACAAAGTGGAAAAAGCTGACAGCACATGCACTGACTGACCCTTGTTCACCAACCAGGAGGAAACAGCCCCACTCAGCGGAGAGGCTTTTCTAAGGCCCAAGTGTTTATGCCTGAAATAGCTGCAAATGATCTTTGAGTGCAAGTTCTTTCCCACCCATCATATTGCATGTACTTGTGCAGTGGCTGATTGATGAAAATAAACTTGAACAGGATGGTCAGTGTGAACATTTGTGTTCATAGAAATGCAATCCTAAAGGCAAGGAGTAAAGGAAATCCCTCTTTCTGAGAAACAGTATATATGCTTTTCTGAAAATTCCCTCATCTCCGAATAGTACATCTCTTTGTTTCAGATGCTCTCAAAGTGCCATGCAAAATGTCAAAAGTTTATGGACATGGTATTTCTTCTAATTCATTCTCACACAGAAAGTAAAAGGAAGACTTGGTCAGCCAACACCTCTTAGGCAGCTACTCTGTGTGAGACATCATGCTAGGTCTTGGTTCTAGGAAAGTAAGCAGCAAAAGAAAACCCAATAGTGGCACCCTCAGTGACTCAGACATCAGATGTTTGCGAAACTCAGCCAGCTTGCACCCGCACAGGCAAACTGCTTAAACAGCAGAGCAATGTCACGATGCCCATGTATGTTCCATAGCACAGGCCATCCTCACCCAGACAGGATGCAGGAAAGGAGGTGTTGGCTTAGAAGTAAAATGAAACACAGACAGTACTAGGAAATGACAGCCTAGCGAGGATACTTACACGACCGCCCCAGGGAGGAAGAAATGAAGAAAGGGATCGAGGGAGAGAGAACAAAAGACAAATAACATGGACATGATTATGTGAAGAAACCAAAACAAAAAACAAACAGGAAAAAGTCTGCTTACCCACACAACCTTGAACACTCAGACAGCATTACTGTATCTCCATAATAAAATAATTATTTTATTAGCCAAGTTCATCAGGAAGGGCTAATCTGTGTCCACTACTCTTTGTTCAATATTCATTAGAAAGTTACATTTATAGAAATTGTATGTATTATGTTAAATTATGCAAATATGTGTATTATTAAGGGGCTGGTATTGAGACTGTTTTTGCTACATTAGACATCTATGAGTGATAATCTCGAGGGAAAAACTTTTCACTTCTCTCTATGAAAAAGATAAGCAACAAGTTTGCTTTTTTTGTTACAGAGTCAAATTTGTACCTAGGCACATTTTCTTCTTTGTTGTGTACCTGGAATGTTCCCAAAGGGTTCGTAAAGTTCAGAACCTACAGTAGCATGGGAGGCCAGAGTTGGTTGATTGGTTTGTGTTGGTTTGGTTTTTACTTCATTGTTACTATATCATCAGGTGATACAAATTCTATTTCAGTTATAAATCTTTAGCATACTCCATCAGAAATTTGCAACTAATTTACAGAAAATTGGGTAAATACAACTTGAGCAGGTAGGATAAGAGTTGGCATGCTTCGCTAACATGAGGGTGGTAATGGCCCTCCACCCACAAGAGCTTGGAAAGGTGGCAAATCAAACTGCCTCAAGCACCTCTCACAGTAGCAGTCTGCACAGCCACCCGGGAGTGATGGAATGCTTCCAGTGTCTGAAAAATTCACTGTGGCCTGAATTCGGATACACTAGGCTGTTTCAGAAATGAACTCAGAAAGTACAATATGATAAAAGTTTGTTTTTTGCTCATATCATAGCTTAATGCCAGCTGGGCATCCCTCTTCATTTTGTTGTTGTGCCATCTGGACTTTGTGGCCTTCCAGAAAACAGAGGGGTCTCGAGGATTGTGCAGGATGCTCTAGGGTGGGCTGCAGCATTCACTTAGGCAGAAGTCAGAGCCCAGCCCACTGTGTGGGAAACTGGAAAGTGGAGGCCTCTGTGTGCCCAGGAGGAGGGAGCGCTGTGGACTATGTGCAGACCCTGGGCGCTGCCACCCTCAGGCAAGTTGGCCAGGGCACAGCTGCTGTGGACCACCTGTTGCCGTCGACATTCCCACTGACCCGCTTCCCTTGCTGTGATTCTCTTCTGTCCAAGTAAAGGCCATCAGTGTTCTCTGGCATCCCACCCAGATCTGCCTACCACAAAGGACCCCAGGGAACTTGCTGATCCAAGCTGCAGGGATGGCCACACTCGTTTCTTCCGTGCCCCTGGTGCCCCTCAGAAATACGGGTGTTATCCAAGTTAGTGTGTTGTTTTATCTAGAAATAATTTAGCATACATTCCTAAAAATAATAGTTCTTTTTATAAAAGAAAATAACCATCCATCAAACCTTAACAAAAAGGTCTTGATTATTATAAAATAAGCAAGCAGGATCCAGATTTCCCACACTTCCTCACAGATTCATTTGTACACTTTGTGTCTGTGCATTGGAATCTAGAGAAGCTGCAGAGCTGCTGCTGGTGGGCGCGTGTCTCGGATGCCTCTTTCCTGACCTGCACAGGTTTTCCTCCCTGCCCCCACCCTGGCCCTTACCTCTTGTGACTTAGTGTTGAATATGCTGGTCATTGGTCCTGTGGAGGGTACTGCTGTCGGGGTTTCGCCGAGTTCATCCCTGTGGTGTTGTTCAATATGTTCCTCTGGCCCCTGTATTTCCCACTAACTGTGGCTACTTGCAGAGACCAAAGCAGCCTTGGCTTTTGTCTTGTGGGCACCTGCCTGTTTGGGCACAGTGCACAGGCGGTCCGCGATGCCCGTGTCTCCTGAGCAGGAACACTACAGCGGGTGGGTAGGGAGTCTCGTGCCCAGGTGACCAGCCTGGCCAATCTGCGGGGAAGGCCCCGCCCTGGCCTTGTGGCTTCCGCAGCCATGCTGCCCGTGGCCGACACCCACTCTTTCTCCAGGGTTCAAGACAATATTCTGCCATTCTTCCTTTATTCATTACCTGGTATATGTCCTTAAAGAAAACATTCCCTCATCAAGTATTTGCTTCCTTTTGCACAAGAAATCAAGCTAAATTCTCCCTTACTTTACCACTTTTCCAAATAAGAGTATCTCTTCTCTTTTGATGACAAATATTAATATAGACCCTAAAAGGTGAAAAGGCATTTATTAGAGCAAAAATTTGGCTCTCCTGAGGTGTTATTTTCATTTGCAAGGCTCTCAGTCTTTCGTGTGTGTGTGCTACTTATGACAGTAAAGTAAAAACTGACGTTGAGTATTGAGGATCACTGTGCTCTGTGTGGCAGGCATGTGTCTCACCTCATTTAAACTTCTCAGCAACCCCAGGAGATTGGTATAGGATTGTTTCTGTCTACAAATGAGGAAACCAAGGCAGGAAGGTGAGTTGGCTGCCTCTTCCTGTGGTCACACAACTGTTAGGTAGTAGACCTGGCTTTTGTCACAGCCTGCCTCACCCAGAGCTCAAGGCCAGTGCCATCCCTCCAGGCTTCTGAGTTCAATGACAGCTTGGTGCATGTTTATGAGTGTATGGAGAGAAAGAAGAAAAGGTAACAAACAGAAGGGCACTCCAAAACAAATGCAGGTTATGCACATTTAGTATAAGGATGGTAGACAATTTAGGTAATTGCATAAGGCTTTTTTAAGGTCATTTGATTGGTTAACTGGGCTGTAATGGCCAGAAGTTGCTAATGGCATTTCTGTCCTCTGAAGAGAAGATCTTTAATTCCTCAGTGACCTCCAGGGGGATAAATGTGCTCCCACTAAAGCAGCACTGGAGCTGGCCTCAGGTGCCTCTCTGTTGGCAGTCTGGACACAGGTGTGGGTGAAGAGGGTGTGGCCAAGTGCAGACCACTCCTTGGCAGGGACTTCTCTGGTGTTCCGAGAGCATCTGCGAGTGAGTAGGGAGCCAGGCTAAGCGCCCACGACACAACTGTTGAATGTTAATTAAGGGAGTTTCCAAAGTCTTCAGTTGAACACCTTTCACCTCCATTTAATGCACATCTGTGCACCTAATTAAAACAAGTGTTTTCAGTGTAAAAGAGAGTCTATTCAGCATGGACATCTAAGAACTGAGAGCATCCTGAAGAAGCCATGAATACTGGACCCTTGAACCTTTCACATGTCAATAGTTCCCATTTGGACTCAAGAAGCACTGTCTGGTCACCCTGCCCCTTCGTTTTTAGCTCAGACTAAAAACAAGTCCATCTTCACCATCCTGACAGCCATTCTGCTTCACTGAGTAGTTCCCTGGGTGAAGATCCTGGCCTTGTGGGCCGTCTGTGGCAGAATCTCAGGAGGCTCTCCAGTCGCCCCCGTGCTAGCCGATTCCTACGCCACCTGTCAGTTGTTTAAATGAGACCTGAGCAGGTGGACATTTGTCATGGTAAAAAGAGTTTTTTCAGATGTTAGGTTAGACTTCTTCTGAGACAAAGGCTGTGTATTTTCCCTGACACGAGTCCTGAGACAGTTGTACTCAGAGAATGTCCTGTAGGTGAGGGTGCAGATGGTGTTATGACCTCAAGTCCTTCAGCACTAAACACCAATACTCTCCCTTTGCCCCATTCACCCTTCCGTGGAGCAGAGGCTCTGGGTCTGCCTGCTCTTCCTGCCTGTCCGTGAAAGAAATGTGTCCTCAGGGACTTTGCTGCGATTTGCCCAATCCTCCATGTCAGTATCAGTGCTATCGTATCCAATTTCAAGTGTACATGTACACGTGTGCATTCCTGCATGCCTGCATGCACGTGCACGTGTGTACACGTGTGTGCGGACAGTGGAGGAGGGAAGAAAGCAAAGTGACTGAACAAAGAGCCGCATGTCGATATAAATTCCAGCTTGATTCAGCACAGTGACTGTCCCTACCTTGAGGCTTCTGCTTTCAGACGTGTAAGTGCAAAGAAGAAAGGCCTGGTCTCATGGTGCACATTTGTGATAGGCCTCTGCAGGTTTTGTCAGGCGCGGCCTAGGGATGACAGCCTGAAACATGCAAATTGCTGCTGAGGTGACTTTGTGCCAAACGTGCTGTTTCACAGCTCCCCATGAATCTGCCAAACCTTTCTTGCTGAATTTTTTTCCAGGAAACAATGGCAGGGAATCAGAAACCTTTTTAAAAATCTACCTGGCAAGGGCCAAGGCATATTTAAGGTTTGTCTCACCAATAATATTCCAGAACCCACTTGCCATACCCACAATGTGGTCCAGGTGTGTCTGTGCACTGCCCTGACTGGCAGGGCTGCATGTCAGGAGAAAAGGGGAGCTCAGCTCATCCAGACGTGGACTGAGTTTCCAGGAGGAGCTCCCTGGAAAAAGAGTTGGTGACGGGGCAGAGAGGAGCGGCGGCTGGGCGTGGA
Source organism: Avahi laniger (assembly GCA_963575035.1). Taxonomy (NCBI): domain Eukaryota; kingdom Metazoa; phylum Chordata; class Mammalia; order Primates; family Indriidae; genus Avahi; species Avahi laniger. The sequence continues at coordinate 120,765 of CAUYSK010044634.1, read as the reverse complement.
AGCCAGATGTGAAAGCCGTATAGAGCAAAGGTGCCGACTGAATCTGGAGTCTCCACGGTGGTGGCCTCTGCAGAGCCTGCATTGTAGATCTCTCCTCTGCTATAAAGGTTCAAGGGAATAAAACTGAATCTATCAGAGAGACGCTGACTGCTGCATACAGAATCCCAAAAGCTAGCCGATGCGATGACAATCTCATTAAGTGAGAGTGACACAAAGCCTCCATGTCCAACAGGGGAGCAGATGAAGGATGGGAAGGAAGGAGGACAATGTGCCCCAGTGGAACCGTCACAAAGCACGCGTACAGGTGTCTGCTCCCATCTCCTGCCTCCTTCATATGCCCAGCATGTGGATCTTCTGAATTTCTCACTGGCCTCCGATGTTGTCAATAACAAAAATAAAAAGGGACTAAAAATCACTATTCTTTGTGAAAATTGTAATGAAATTAAAACAGTAATCATTGAATCTGTATTAACTGCAGTTCCCTCTCACCCCTTTGGCTTCCCCTAAAAGTAACAGAAAAATTCTTCAGAATGATAAAGATAATGTTATTAAATGGTGGTTTTACTGAAGTCTAATCCATGGATGTATTAAGTTTGCTTAATTACTTGGTGAAATTATGAACTGCCAAATATGTCCTTGTTACACTAATGAAGCAAAGTTATGAATAATAATAATTCTTTATATCTACATATAACATTTTCCTTTTTAAAGTGCTTTCACATAAATTATATAATTTATGTGAATTATATAATTATATAATTATATAAAAATCTTTACATTTTTAAAGATAAAACCTAAAAACCCAGCTAATAATTATCCCTGTTTTAGCCAGTAGGTTCATGATCTGCCTGGTCGATTTTATTTCACGAAAGTGCCTCTGTGTTCTGTGCTTCTACGTGAGTAACGAGACGCTAGAACTGCTACCTCACCAGCGCTTCAACACAGCACATATTTTGCCAAACCAATTGTGACATGATCAAAACTCCTTTCTGCCTACATGGGCTTAAATGAAATCTTGGAGTTTCCCCCCAAATCACTGGAAACAAATAGAAAACAAAAACAGTTTTGTTTTCTGAAGAAATCTTGACAAGGTCCAATTAAACACGTTTGTTTTCTCCAGATCTCCCTCAAGATCTCCCAGATAGTCTATTGTCTGAGCAGGGTGCTCCCAGCAGCGCTCAGGACCGGCTCTTTCTCAAGTGAGGTCTGCCCTCCCCCTCCCAGCATCCCTGGAGACTGCGCCTCTGAAATGCATCCTCGAGGTGGAGCAGAGGAGGCAGCCCCATCCCATTCTCTACCTTTGCTGATTTAAGGACAGACGTGAAAATGTAGAAAACCAGTATTATGTTCCTTTGTCAAGGAGGAAAACACTTTAATGGCAACAGTGAATTGAGCACAATAAACCTCTAATCTACATTTAATTTTTAAATTAGAGGGTGTTTTTAATACTTGCTTCTGAAAAGGGAATAACCTGAGATTTACTGAAAATATTTTACATAATTTGGTAACTCAGTGCTTTGTGTTCTCTTGCACATTTGGGGAGCTAGTTGTTAGCTACTCTGACTTCAAGACTTTCTGACTTACTTCTCTCCCCACTGTCAGGTGTCGTGACATGTGTTACTCTTTCATGATCCCAGCTCCCAGGAGAGAGCATAGCTCCCCTTCAGCAAATTTGCCTCCGGACTGGAACTGCAGATGTGAGAGGTCACGGAAATACAAACAGGTTCCAGGTAAACACACAGACATCCCTGAGCCCACGAGCTCTAATTGAACAATAGCCTCCTAGGAGAGCTTTCCAGCAGGGCAAGTCCAAATTTTTTTCCAAACATTAACAGATTTCATTATGCATTTTACAAACCCACTTTATACTAAGGAGCAACACATTTGAAGTAATAATAATACTAGTTTTTTAGAATTTCTTTATCTACCTGCAGCGGGTCAGTTCTGCACCAGACTGTGCTGAGTGGTTCCTCATATGCTCTCCTTTGTCCCTGTGAAGACCCCAGCATTAGATGTGATCTCCTTTCCCTGCATGACAGCGAGGCTTAGAGAGATGAGGTCACCTGGCTGGGGATGCACAGGCAGCAAGTCTGGAGCAAGGTTTTGCACTAGCTGGCCCCTGAGACCAAGCCTCAGGACAGGAGTGAATACTGGTCTGGACAGTTCTGTGGTACGGGATGATGTGAAAATGAAATTGTAAACCCTCGATGCAAATAGCTCCAGAGTGCTCCATGAGGGTGTCCCAGCCTTCTCCACGACATGGGGAGCAGAACGTTGCCTGTAGGTGGTCAGTGAAGGTTTTATTGTGTCTAGTGCATTCCATTTAGTGTGTAAGAAGGTTTAGAAATTGAAGGTTACATTTTACAGTGGAAAGATTAAGCGGTATAGATTCAGGCAAACATAGGCTCAAATCTTGATTCTGGGACACACTAGTTTGGACGACAAGTTTGACTTTGTGCATAAAGTAGGGGTTGTCCTGAGAATAAATGAGTACTCCTGGTTTGGTGCCTGGTGTGTAATGGACCACCAGTTAACGAGACGTATTTGTAGATATAAAATATTTTCATCTTACATTGCTTATGTTAAAAAATAAGACTTCAAAAGGACATATATATGGCTCATGCCTTAAGGTTCTGAAGGCCAGACACTTTGCTCTTGTGGCCAGGAAGTCACATGCATGGCACCCAAGAGTCTCGAATATCCCACACATTAAGCTACTTCCAGGAGAGAAGTGATCTTCCGTAGGACTGTAGATATTGATTATAGTGTAGATGATTTTATCTCACCACTTATAAAAATCTGGCCCAATACTTTTTGGAAAAAAGTTGTCCTATAGTAACAATTATGAATTTGCCTGTAGTATTTACTTTATTGCTTTGATATTCAGTCAATGCCTCATTAATTTCAGGTGCCACAACAGGTTATTTTTTAATTTTCATAGCTATTGAGTTAATAAATCTTAATCTAAGTATTATTTAGGTGAAGTAGCTCACCCAAGAGGTGACAAGTAGCTTTCAAACCCTGGGACAAAGAAACCTGTGAGTTAGGAAGGGTTTCTTCTTTCTCTAGTTCAATTAGGAATCAACTCAACCCTCCCAGGGCAAACATGTAAGGAGAGGGAGGGACCTACTCCTCCGACTGGAATATTTATCCTTCTTTGACATGTCCACCAGGCCCCTCACGAGAGTGAAACGTGGACAAAGACACCCCAGAAGTAGGCCTCGTGCAGCATCTGCCATGGCAGTCTGGCCCCAGCAGCCCTGTCAGCTCTTCTGTGCTTCCTGCCTCTCCACCTTGTCTCTCACAGCACTGTCCCAGCCGCAGTCCTGGGCCCGCCGCCCACACTCAGTGTTCCCTAACTCCCTTCACCTTCCTGCTCCTCTCTGCATGCCCTGGCGTCGTCCCTTCCTCCTGCCTGTTCTCCCGTTTACTGCGAGGCCTGCCAGGTGCCAGTTCTCTGTGGGCCACCTGTGTTCTCGTCAGAGCCTGTGCAAAGCACATTCTGCTTTTCCTCACTTCACGTTCAGTCTTTGGTGGATGGGCTTGCACCACCTCTGTGGTAAGCACTGAACTCACTGATGTCGAGAGTTGAGCTTCTAATTTCCAAATCCAAATGACAAGTTCAAATCAATCTTGATGGGCCTCCACACTGCATCTGATGTTACCGACCATGTTTTGGTGATTTCCTGCTTCCTTGCTTTTTGTGGCTTCCTCTTCTTGTCCCTCCCTCTCTTCATCTTGCCTTTCGGCTCCCCAATCCCAGCACCCCCCGGCCCCCCGGCAGTGGGCCTCTGCTGAGCTTCAGCCGCCCCCGTGTCCCAAGTCCCTACCTCTGTGGCACTCCCCAGCTCTGACGGCTCCACCTCAGCCGCAGGCGGGGCTCTCCCAGGTGTCACTCAGACACCTCACAGCCTTGTCCTCGAGACTGCCCTTCCTCTCACTTTCTCTGGGTTCAGTGGCATCAGTTTTTCTACAGCCGCACAAGTTGGACTGCCAGGAGCGTCTGTTCCCCTGGCTCAATAGATGGCCTTGCCCTTCTGATGTCACTTCCAGGACACCTCCGCTCTCCCTGCCTTACAACCCTGCGGGTCACAGCCTGATCGGGAGTTTACCCTCTCTCACCTGGACCACTCCAACGACTCGTAACCAGTGTTCCTTCAACCCGTCCTCCACACAGCTTTTGTTACAGTCTACACGAATCTGCATTCATCTGCGCCACCCCTCTGCTTAAACTCCTTCAAGGCCTTCCCATCCCCTATGGGACTGAATTCTTTCATTTGACGAGTTCCTTGTAGTCTGCATGCCGGTCCCCCCCCTCAAGTGTGGTCTGACACCGAGTGCCTGCCAGCTAGGGCTTGGCCACCTGGGGCGCCCCCAGGGACACGTGACTGCTTCCAGCCTTCCGCCTGAGCGGCATTTTGTCATTTAATCTTCCAGCTGCCAAGTGGTCATCCGTCCTCTCCTCTAGCCTTCACCAGCTGAATTTGGGACCATCTTCACTTGCTCCACTCTTGCAGTATGACCCTCTCATCTGCAGGTTCACTATCTGCCATTTTAGTTGCCCATAGTCAACCTTGATTCAAAAATATTACATGGAAAATTCCAGAAACAAACAATTCCTAAGTTCTAAATTGCCCTCCATTCAGAGTAGTGTGATGAAATCTCGTACGTCCCACCCTGTCCTGCCCTGACATGAGCACCCCTTTGCTCAGGTATCCACACTGTCTGCCACCCACCTATGAGTCGCTAGGTGCCCTCTGGCTCCCAGACCCACTGTCGAGCTAGCATAGTGCTGTGTTCACATGACCCCTGTTTTACTCAGCAGAGCACAAGACTCTGGCAGCTCAGATATGCCAAAGATAAGTGGTTAATCTTTTACTGCGCCGAATTTATAAATTAAACTTTGTCATAGTTATGTATGTACAGGGAAAAAACAACATATATAGGATTCAGTATGTCTGTGGTTTTGTGGATCCACTGGGGGTCTTGGAATGTGTCCTCCGCAGATCACAGGGACTACCGTATATCAAATATTATGCCGTATTTCCTATAGGATGTGTTACCTGCTGCTTTTCAATACTGAAGCTTCTCTAGGGTGTAGAATAAATTCTGTTTGGGGCTTTGGCCCCTGAAGCCTGTGGGGTATGTCACGTGGTCAGTGTCCGGTGTTGAGTACTGATGTAGTACTCAACAGTGTGAAAGTACTCAAAGTATTGACTTGGTGAAGAAATAGTTAAGTCTCTAGCTGTTTTCTTTCTGCGTAAACTATATGTACATACTGGCTGGTTTTATATTTTGTTTTACTCCTCCTACTCAACAGAGGGGATCATTTCAAGTCAGCATTCATGAAAGCAAAGGACTCACCTTGGTTTATAGCTCTGCAGAACAATCTCAATTTTAAAGCCATAGTATATTAGGCATTGTATTTTAATGAGACATTAAAGCTGGTCTAGTTATAATTCCTTCCTTTTAACGTCTTCAAAGAATTAGTTCTACAAGTTTCTGGTACAGAGTAAAAGTTTTTGCTTTTAATTTACTCACTTTATGAGTGTAAACGGGTACTTAACACGGCATTTTCTTCCCTCCTAAACGTCTGTATGCCATGCTGCCTGACACTTTTCCTCCAGCCAGCCCTCCACAGTTCTGAGTTTCTCCTTCATCTTTCTTCTTTTTCCCTCTTCCTTTCTCCCCTTCTCTTTCCCTCCTTGCTTCCTTCCCTGCTTCCTTACCTCCTTCCTTCTTTCCTCCCTCATTTCTTCTTTGAGGCACTTTCTTCACTCAGAAGCCGAGTTTTATGCTTTGACTCTTTGGAGCGAGAGAGGACTGAAAGTGTTGAGCCACCAGGATGACCATGCAGGACTCCAGGCATAAGAAGGATTAGATCCCTTGACGCTGTTAGGTTAATGCTCAGGATGAATTACCGTCATTGTGATCTGGGATCTGACTTCGTATCTGAGTTGCATCAGAACTTGTGGTAGTCTAGGCTCTGCTGGAAAGGAGACCACCATGGCCAGCAACTATGGAGAGACAGCACTTTGACCTCCAAGCTACATTTTGCAAGTGAAATGTTGCCTTATTTCTTCCCAGATTACTTAATTTACTGCAGTAGATGGAAAAATTAAATTGAATTTTCTTACTAATATTAGTAATGACTGTCTTCACTTAGTTTTAAAATATCTCAAAAAGTTCAGATGAAACATACGTTGTCAGCACATGTGAAGACACAGTATATGGTGTTCTTGTTCTTGGAGCTGTAGAATAATCTAGCCCTAGAGCAAGGAAACCTTAAAGACCCTGAGAATACTCTGCTCTCTGCGGGTTTGTAAAGGCCACCTTCCTCCAGATACCTTAGTGGGCTGCACCTGCTCCCTCTCCCTCCTCACAAGACATCTTAGTCTCCTGGAGGTTTGTTCTCAGAACAACCTGTCCTCTGCCCTGCCCTGGTACAGAGGGGAGTGAAAGATGACAGACTCCGAAGGGCAAGGTGGGAGGAGAAAGGTCACCTTGTAGGCAGCTACTGGGACGTGAGTTTGGATCATTATCACTCTTTTGACAGTGCAGAGATGGAGTGGTGCAGTGGGTGGTAGAAGTAGGATGGGGGGGCTGTGGTCTAGGTGAGGGGCCCTTGCTGGCCAGACATGGACTTGGAGGTGGAAGAGGCAGCTGAGGCTGGGTGCGGAGACGTGAGGTTCAGCACGACTCGGGACCAACTCGCGGCTCCTTTAGGAGCAGCCCTGTGCTCTCACCTATGGTCTAAAGATGCGCTCTTGGAACCCTCTGTTCCTTCCTCTGTAACGGGAGAGGTGATACCTTCCCAGCAGAACGGCGCAGGAGGGGAAGGAGGTAGCTCTGTGAAGAGCCCCACATGGCACCAGACATCTAATGTGCTTGTCGAACTGGATGTGGTTTTAGTTCTCTTCTCTGAGATGTGACAGACTTAGAGTGAGGGAACCAGGGGCTGTTGAACCCAACTAAGTATGTAGTTCTGCAGAATAATGAAGGTGGACTCAGAGTTCAAACAGCGTCCTAGCCACTCCGGCTAAGGTGCCTCTGGGCAAGTTAATTCCCTTCACTTTTCTCATTTGTACCTCATTTAATTGTGATAATCTTCATGGAGTGCTTGTCACAGTGTAAGCACACCATAAATGCCAGCTATTGTTATTTTTTCCCATTTGGTGTTTATTTCAGTAGTGGTAGTTACTGGATTCATTGTTCTTTTCTCCTGTTTTTTAAAGACACTTTCTCCTTAAAGTCCTTTAGAGCTTACCAGCATCTCCAGGGATAATTTTACATGATTTTTATATGTTGTTAAATTTGCTGTCTTGAAGAACATAATTGGAAAACAAAGGGAGGGAAAAAGAACAAAAGAGAGAAAGAAAGGCAGGAAGAAATGAAGCTAGGCAGGGAGGGAAGGGGAGAGTGAACACGCACAGAACACCTAGAGAGATGTATTCTGTGGAATTTTTTCCCACTTGGTCACAGAAGCCACCAGAACACGTCAGAGCATCAGCTGGGCACAAGGACCAAGGAGGGGTGGGCTTCCTCATCAAGACTGGGTCTCGACGAGGAAGGCACAGTGTGTGTTCTTGGACAACACACATTGCTGCACAAAAAGGACTTCATAATGAAACAACCGGGGTGCACCACAGACACTGTCTGCCTTTTGGAGAGTCAGACTATGCATTAACTTACTAGAGGTTTTGAGAATCACAGTGGAAAAGCCTGTTTCACGTTGTTTATCCCAGTGTTTTCCACCTTACTGGACTCTAGAATGCTTGCCATGGAAAAGCTATTAACAGCCCAGGCTCTGCAGAATGCAGAAAGGGAAACCGTGCCCTGGAGACAGCCCTGTTCTCTGATCCTGGATCCCCTCAACCCTCCACTCCTCTCTACAGTGTCACTCAGGAAGCAAGTGAAAGACCTATTCTTTATGCTTTTAGTAAGGAAAGCATCACTAGACATCTCTGACACTCTCCTCCACACTCCAGGCAGTTTATTCAGGCACCAGGCAAAGTGGAACCGGTGAGCCCCTGAGGATGAGAGGCGTGATCCTGCACCCTGCTTAAATTAGAGGTGTGCGCTCTCCTCAGGCGGCCTCTCACCAATCGCCTCCAACAGTACTGTCTGTCTGGCTCTTAAAACTACAGATTCAGCTGGAGTTTAAAGTCTGGGGTGTCTGTGGCTCTTTCTTGAACAGGAAAGTGAAAGACAAAGTGTATTAAAATTCTAAATTGGAAATCCTGGTAACCAGGAGACACGGTACCAGATGGACCTGTGTCTTTAAGTGACAGCGAGCTGCTGTCTGCTGCAGGGGCTCCCAGGTGGACGCACTACTTGCCATGTGCCCAGCTGTCCTCGTCTGGGACACAGACACCCTGCCTTCTTGTGCCTTTGGCTGCCATTTCAGCTCTCATAGCAGGTTGGCAGCTCGTCGACACGCTGTCAACCTCTGAACCACGCGCTCTCGGTCCTGCCGGTATAAAGAACTCAAACGCCTTTGGAGTCGCTTTTAAGGCCACAAGCTGAGATTTCAGTGGCAGAATATGTAGCTTCTGCTCGAAATGACTTGTGTCTGAACAGACAGTTAGCTTTGGGTTCTCACACCTCATTCAACCTTGGCATTCCACAAGGACAAAGCATGCTTGGCACACAGCTGAATGGCGTCTGATGGAGATTACAGTTCTCCCATGAGTCCTCCCCAAGGGCTAACTCCTCCAGAATGCCTCTGCCCAGGACTGGGAGCCCCACGCCACCTATGTGCAAGGTGCCCACTGTGCTTGAGCACCCACTTCATCATGCACAGGGGCATCTGACTGCGTTATTCATTATCATTAGAAGTTAAGTTTGCATGGGGAGGAGGATTTGGTCATGGTATTCTAGTCTCCAACATGCCTCGGAGAGATTTGCGAGGCACTGGATTTTGTCAAGCCTGCTAGCAGCTGGAGTTCAGCTGCAGCTCTGGATGGCTTTGAATGCTAATAGCTGCAGAACCCTGTTGTCCCTGAGTCTTATTGCTGAGAAGTGCCATAGTGAAGCCATCACAAGGCTACGAAATGATTTCAGATGAGAAGTAACAAATATTCCAGGCCCTTCTCCTTTCCACTCTGTGTAGCAAATTGACAAAGAGACTTATATTTAGTGCTGGTGGCTGTGGAGGACATTCAAGGTCACATTGGGCACTGTGCAGAGTTTCGTTACAGAAGCACCACGGGAAATGCATCATGAAGTGAGTACATGTCTGAGGCAGCCCGTGTGTGAGCAGGGCGTCAGCTCAGTGACTAACCTAGCAGCAGCACAGCAAGAGAATGAAGAGGAAGCTTGGAAGCCATAGACACGCACATGTGCTGTGCAGAGGCACTCGGTACCTCTGGGAGTATTTTCACCCATGAATCCCAACAATAGCTCTGAACAAGCTGGACCTCCTTGGACACAGGGGGCAGCCCTGTGGCAGTTACGGTTGTGCCTCTTTGCTCCTTTGGATTTAGGGTTCGTATCTGTCTCCAGTGGGCTGAGAACCAGGCAGAAGTACTGAGCCCGGGAGGTGAGGTGATCCAGTATGCACATGCTCCTCCTCACCAGTGTCCTCACGTTTAGGACGCTGGGTGGCTGCTGCTCACACCCACTCCTGTTGTCCGGTGCGCAGCAGTACTCTGCCAGCACGGGTGTGGGCTGTGGAGAGAACAGCTGTTTTGTTCTGATGCCAACAAATCCATATACCTGCTTCCTTCATTTGAAAAAAAAAGATGCATTTGTCCTTACGTCAAATTGCATGTTTTGTAGAGGTTATTTGAAAAATACATGAAACACTATCCTTCTCTGCGTACCTAGTTGTACAGACTTACGCAGCTCTGTGTAACTTGCACGCAGTCACTAGCGTCAGTCTTGGGCGCTGCGACGTCCTTAGACAACTGTGCTAATACCTTCTTTGTTAAGATAGGAAGCATACAGCTATAGACGTTCCAGACCCTCAGCATCGGCATGGGATCAGGGATAACATTTCGGTTCCCTGAGTTTCCAAATAGACATGATGCAAGTCATCTGAGCAGTACATCAGTTTTTTAAATTTCCATTTCATAAAATCATTGCATGGGCGTTCTCTGCCTATTTGACACCTTCTAAATTACTTTCAGTTTTAAGCCAAATTTATTTATGCAATTAATACATATTTATCAAAACATTACATTAAATTCTATACACTTATAACAAACTACCTAATTATATTCTTAAGTGTGCCCAAAACCACTATTTCAGGTGTCTTTCTGGCAGAGTGTGTGTGTGTGTATTTTTTTGGTGTAGACCAAAGGTTTCTTCCCTTCTTTCCTAAATCTTCTTCTACCCTTTTCGTTTTAAAAATGTGCTCTAGCCTTCCTAACTTTTTCGATTTAAATCTGATCCTATGGAGACCTTTTTTATCCCACCAGGAAATCATGGTACAGCAAGTTCAGAGACAATAGGAAGGAAGACATGAAGACAGGGACTATTTTTATAACATGTCTTTTATCTTCAGGGCCACTTAGGTCTCCGTTTCAGGTACAGACGGGCTGGAGTGTGGGAAAGGGTGTCTAGCAAGAGCTGGAGGAAAAGGTGTTGCAGATTCCGTTTCACATGTTCAGTGCCACTTCCACGGCCATGTGTGGCCCTTTAGGTATTTAGTCTTATTTATATATAATAATCTCCCCAAAGGCCATTTGTTCAGGTCACATACTGGCTGAGACCACGTGTTTAGAGTCACGTGCATGCGGTTACGTGAAGTTAGTTGTGGGAGCTCTCTAAGGCTTGAGATTACTCTTGTCCAGCAGCCCTGTAAGATTTCTTACAGGTGCTTGCCCGTGTAAGATGTGTGTGTGTTTTTCTGTGTACACGCACGCACAGAATTTTTCAACAAAGCAAATATTAAGATAACTAGTCCTCATGATCAGAGATATTTTATAAGTATAATTATATTTTTTATCCAGTACATTTTCTTGTTTTTTCCAAAGCAGATCTATAGGAGTAAGTATATAATTAAAGGTATAATTCATTGCAATATTCTTCCGGGTTCGCAGGGCAAGAGAAGCGAGGCATGCCATGAAAGTTGTGAACATGATTTTACAGCATGTTAAGTGCAGCAGAAAGGTGCTGCCTGACCTGTGAAAGTTAATGAAAAATTAAACTTTTAAAGCGCATTGTAAATTTTCTAGCTCCATTGGTCCTTGAGAAATCATTCCAGGCAATGCAAGTGCATGTGTGTAGGGCATTTTCAACTTCCAGGTGGGCAGTCCTGTAAAGGTGCGATGGAAAGCCAAGGGCTGGGAGATGGAAATGAGATTTCCTTTAGAGATGATGCCTGAACTTTTTTCAGATCCCCAGACTAGTCCACAAAGTTTTATTTTCCACTTTACTCATAATATTGATAAACCACAGTATTAGAGGTTCAGGTTTCCATTCTCTAATCTTACCATTCACTCATATCTCCAATTAATTACTGACCATGGGTTTGATTATTAGAGGGACAGTATATTCATGATGAATGTATCTATTTATGTACATATTTATATAGGTAGATATTTATGTATCTATTTATAGCTTTATAATAAACAGTATGGAAGAATTCAACCTGTCCAGCCATGCAGATCTGCAAGCCCAACAGGTGGAAAGGTGAGATGTTCATGCTGTCTGATAAATTTGGCCTCACTGTCTCCTCCCTCGAGATGGTCCAGTCATGGCGATCAGAGGGGGAGCGAGGATGCCCCCCACATAAGGAGTCTGAATCCCGGAACACTTAGGGTGGGACAGCAGGGGCCCAGCAGAGACCTGCCCACCCCCACCTCACTGCGACTCTTGCTGCAGCCTCACCTGCTCTGACGGCTCCCCAGTTGCAGGTCCAACCGAAACAAAATCAGACCAAGTTTCTTTAGGGTAAGCTCCTCTGGCCTCTCCTGGTGTTCTTCGTCCAGTACAAAAGTACAAATACCACCACCCACACCCTCAAGCTTCTTCTGCCCCAATACTCAGGCTCCAAAATGACTTACCTCTGCACCCGCCACCCTCCTTAGCAACCCAACACTTAAGGTAGGAGAAAGAAATCTCTCAAACAAAGCTATGTTGGTGTGTGAGCAAGTGGGGCTTCTAACCCTCTGAGTGGACTTGAGGGTCTGAAGGAGAAGCGTTGGCTTCCAGGGGATCCTTAAGTAGTAAAGTTGCAGATCGCATAGCAACATCAGGGGAGGCAGTCCGTGCCACGTCCCGTCCCGGTTGCAGCCGCCTCCTCCTCAGCCAGCTCTGCTTTCCTAGCAGATGCCTCTTTTTGCCTTTTAGCTTCAGAATCCATAAATTTTCTAAAAGTTGTCCAGGTTTTGGTTTGCTTGTTTGTGTACATCAGCTTGCAAAACAGTGGGAACAGAGTCTCTAGCTGCTTAGGGCTGCAGTATTTTCTGTGAGTTTACTGCACATAAATGTAGCTCTGATCAGTCAGGCATATGTGAATTCTGGGCTCCCTCTCCAACATGGGGTGATTTCCAGTACAGCCTGGGGATCCCATGCCCCATGTTTGGTGAGTTAGCCTGACACGGAAACTGTGGCGGTGTTTGTGTGGCATAAAAATAAGTGCCCAGTGTTTGAGCAGAAATCTTCTGTTGAAATATCTGCAAAGTTAACAATATGCATAAGATTTGTGCATATTGAAATTACATGAAGAAAGAAACATTAAAGGAGAGGAGGAGGAAGGCCATGATGGTGCATGGCACAGCCTTCCAAACGTCCGCCGTGTCCATGCACATGCAAAAAGGTCCATGATTAGGTTCCTTGGAACAGATGATTACAAGTAATAACACAAGATGAAATGCTACGTCTGGGAAAATACTCACATGCATTCTGAAATAAAACTTAAATGGACAAAAAAGAGACACAACAATTGTAACATATTCGTGTAATGTGCAGAGAAAGCATAAACTTGATATTAATTTGATCTTTAAAGACAAAATAAATAAAAGTAATTCTTTTTTTAAAAGGGAAGATGTTATTCTTTTACATAAACTAGAAATAAAACATTAAACTTTCTAGAAGGGAGATTAGAATTTCAAAAGAGCAGATGAAGACATGCTTAGGATTTTTAATTATTATTTTTTACATCCCCCAAATTCGGTGACTCAGTCAATCTCCAAACATAGAAATTCTGTGATGTTTTAGAGTTTCTCTGTGAGTTTCTTTGTAAAAAGAGACTTCTAGACTAAGGTTTCACTCTGGCCGTGGTGCACATGCCAGCACTTAACTGAGAGTCTGGCTATCGGTTCCAGCACCCGCTTGCCGAACAACCTGGGCCCCGTGACGTACGGCTGTCTATGAAAAGCAAGTACCTCCTCGAGAGCGCGTATTCGTGATATGCCACAGAATGTGATTGGCTCTGGAAAATTTTTTAAAAGATTTTAAGTGGACTGCCTCTTCTCCTGATGTTAGGGGTTTAATTAGTGCACCTCATCTGATGGGAAGCTTAGCAATATCTGTCAACAAGAAGGAAAAGAATATCCCCGCAGAACCTAGGCCCAGAAATTTGACTTCAAAATATATACCTCACAGATAAAGGGATACGTGTATAAAAGATGAAAAGGGAATGTTCTCTCTGTATTGGTTTAAAAGGTGTGGCCGGGGCATGTCAAAGATCTCAGGAAACACGTTACAGCCAGAGTGGCTCCTGAGCAGACACTGACTGCGAGTACACATTTAAACGTATTGACAGGAAACGCATGCCTGTGTTAGCATGCAGAGATAGATTATAAAGAGCTTGTATGTGTGATCCCATTTATACACAGCTGTGTATTATCATGCATGTGCCAGCCTGTGTGCGTAAGAGCTATGTAGAAAGGAATACATGGGAAGATATCACTAAATTAAAAAAACAGTAATTATCTCTTGAATGAAATATCCACTGGTTTTCATACCATTCCCTACACTTATCCATTGTGTTTGAATATCTTATAAGAATATTCATCGTGTTTATAATGAAAACAAGTAGTATTAAAATTATAATAAAGCTTTCTGAGATAATTTTTAAAAAACAAATTTTATAAACGTATGTTTTGATTCCTTTTTAAAAATGTATGTACTAATCAATACCAACATGCAATTGCCTAATTCCCAGTAATCAAAAATGATATTCAGAGACACTGATTCCTTATCTTGTGCTAAGGAAAAAGAATATGTCTACAGAAGATAGGAATAAATACACTCTTTAATACCTTTTTTGGCAACTGTATTAAATTGTCTTTCAAATAAACCTTATCAGTTTCTGACTTTTAATCTGGATTAAATTTTAAAATGTCTGATGGCACATTTTTAAAGCATTTTATTTAGTCCAAGCTGAGATGATTTCACATTGAACAGTAATGCTCATCAATGTGTATCAACAGCTTTCTTGTTTTGAAGGCATTATAGGAGTCTCCTAAGTTAGACATTTCAGTCTGCAGATATACATGTGTTATAGCAGATGATTAAATACTAGGAATAAATAAGCAACATATTTTATTTCTGCTGTGAGAAATCCCTTCCTAATTTGGTTTATATGATACATCCTGTTGTACTTCACAATTTGTAATACGTGATACAAAAATTTTGAGTGATCCTGGCTCCCTGCTCTGAAATGCTACCCTTAAAAATAGAACAAACAAAACCACAGATAAAACAACAAACCTGATAACATTTGAATATGTTTTTCTTTCTTGAGAATTGGAGTGACTTTAATCAAGAATATGGTTTTTCTCGAAATGCTAATGTCATTTGCCATCCTGGTGGAAGGATCAGTGGCACTTTCTGGCTGTCCTGTTCCACTCAGGCTTCAGCCTCGACGTTAGAAACAGAAGTGTCTCTGCTGTGCATGCGTGTGTCCCAGGCCCTGCACATGCATATTTTTTGCAACTCACCTACATTCTGCTTGACTCCAGTAGGCTACAGTTGACGTGATCAAGGTGAAATTTTATGGCTTAATTTAGGTTTCTGGAAATTACATCTCCCTTCCAGGCAGTGGCACTCTCACGACCGGGAGACCTATACGAGAAGAGAGGACACTACACCCTCCCATAGCTTGCTGTGCTGCAGGGAGCTTCCCAGATTCCACGCCTGCGATAGACAGGGCGCTGGTGTCACTGGCCTCATCCAGACCCCTTGCACCTAACACAGTGCACGGTGGTCTTCCCAGGAGGGTCTGAGTGCTCGGTAGAAGGAATGACCATTTGCATGTGCTGTTCACAGCGCAGGTCCTGGAAGGCAGGAGTGAGTGGCCTACGCAGGACGAACGGTGCATGTCCTTGTTGCCCAAGCAGGAAACTGCAGAAGGCTCTAAGCCTAGGTCCTTATTTCTAGCAAGCCTCATAAAGAAAGTGTGATAGATTAGAGATTTCTTTGGAGACTGAAGAAAATCTAAACAGTAAAAATTATATAGATTTACTAAAATTGAAGGTTTCATGACCAAAAATAAATAGAGAAGGAACATATATTGATTTTGAACCAACAAAGAAATTGGGTTATGCCAGCAGTCTGGGACTCCCTTATGATTGACATCCGTCCTCTGAGGGAGGGGGATAATCTCTCACATCTGCATCTCTGGGCAGCTGCTGCTCAGGGCTGAGAAGGCGTTTGCCTGTCAGGAAGATTCTCTACCTCGGTTTGAAGCGTGTAACAGTTTCCTGGATATCAGACCTGATCTTGTTTGTGAGGGGTGGGAGGATTTAAATTCCTCACCTTGGCTGACACATTAGCTCCACCAAACCACAGAGGTTTCTGCGCACAGGAAGATGCAGTTTCAGAAAGGATTACTGAGGGTCACCGTGCGGGAAATTGGCCCCTGAGGTGAACAGTTTACTCACTTTTGCTCCATAATCTGTTTCGTAATAGAGTCACAGAGTGGAGCCATACAAAGTGAGAGCTAGCAGGGAACCCAGGGAGACGCGGGGTCAGACAGGGCAACTGGTGGACCGGGTGAAGGACTGCGCTCCTTCTCCCGGCCACCTGAGCACAACCTCTGACTCCGTACCACCCGCCGGCGACTGCATGCTGTCACCACACCAGCGCATGGCCCAGGCCTCTTCTATGGCGTAGAAGGCCCAGCATCCCTCCCTGCCCACCTCTCTGTTCATCAGCCCATTCACCCTTTCCTCCTTCCTTTGTGCATTCATGCACTCATTTCACATTCCTGTATTCAGTCAGCACTTCAGAACATGTGTCATGTTTGGGAGAGGATGGTAAACAAGACAGAAAAGTTTCTTGGTCAACCAGTGACTAGATTGCACAGACGACTCAATTATTAACTGGAATGAACTCCTAGATGCCATATCTGGGAGACAACAGGAGCCAGGAGGACACGTAGGAGGCAACTGCACTTTATCTAGTGAATCAGAGACGTCGTAGGAATGGCCGAGACAAGGAGTACCCCAAACAGAGTGTGTGAAGTCTTGAAGACGAGAAGGCAGGTGACGCCTTTGAAAGGTGCAAGAAGTTCGCCTGGATAGGCAGCCGCCTGGGGTGGGGAGAAGATGAGACCCGAGGTGGAGGGTGCTCCTTTGTGATGCACAGTAAGGAGTGTGGCCTTTTAGCCAAGAACAGGGGAAGGCATGTGCCTCCGTCAGCGTGGACTGCTGTGACAACACACCACAGACTGGCGGCCTAAACACCCAGCATTCGTTTCTCACAGTCCAAAGTCTGAATGAACAAGGCAAATTCGGCGTCTGGTGAGGGCCCTTTCCTGGTTTGCAGACCGCTCTCTTCTCTCTGGGTCCCAGTGTGCTGGAGGGAGAGCCCTGTTCCCTCCCTCTCCCCGAAAGGGTGTGAAGCCCATTCACCAGGGCTCCACCCTTACGACCTCATCACACAAAGGCTGTGCCTCGGAACACCAAAACATGGGGACTTCGGGCTTCAGCACGGGAATTTGAGGGGCCACGAGCATTGGGTCCACAGCAGCATGGATCATTTTAAGCAAGGGACAAATACAGCAAGTCTGTTTTCTAACAATAATGTCCCAGCCTGCATCTGGGAGAGGGGTTCCAGGGGCCTGCATGGAGGGGTGAGATCTCCCAGGAGACCTGCAGCGTCGGCAGGATGTGACGGTGTCTCGACTGCGAGGTGGTGACGAGAACAGAGGAGCCACTGGGGCAGAGCAGTGATCTTCTGATGCGCAGCCACAGTAGAGTTAGGTTCCAGGTGTAAGCAGCAGCAGCTGAGGGGACAGAGACACAAACTCCTGCACACGGCCGCCCAGGAGGGCAAGCGTAAACTGGGAAGGTGGTAAGCTTAGAGTTGGAAGCCTCGAATTTGTCATTACAGTAACATCAGGAGGCTTCAGTTATTCAGAACCAGAGGCCAGAAGTGGTGCCAAGCAGTGCGGGGAGCAAGTGGCAGTTTCTAAAGAAAATCGGTGTTCCATCCCACTGCACAAGGATGGATATTGTGTTGTAAAATTTCAAGAAATTATTCACAGGCCCTTTTATTTTTTTCCTCTTAAAGCGTTTGCTTTCTGTCTGTATATTCAGGGCGCTGGGGTGTGTCCCTAAGCACCAAGGCACAGTGGAGAGGAAAGTGCTGGGGAAAGCAGGGAGCCAGAGCATGGAGCGAAAGCCCACCTGTGTGTGAGGGTGGGGCCCTCACGGGTCCCTTCGCCGGCAGCTCTGTCCCCAAGTGACCGTTCAGAAAGCTCAGTGTGGGCTGTGATCTGGAGCCCGACTGAGGAAGATTAGCTGCTACGCATGCCCTCTGCGACTAAACATACTAAGGATACGAATGAAAGGGCTTCGCTTTTGTATCAGCTCACCAAGACAAGGTGTACTTTTGAGTTTACATTGGGCAAGTGTGAGGAAATTAATTCCCTTGGGATTTAATCCCCACAAAGAGAAATGACTTTGAATTAACACCATAAAAGATAAGCAGGCTTGAAAATTACAAGGGGAGTGGCTTTGGTTGTTTTCACTGAATTTGCTTTCCTTTTTCGCTAAGTTCACGGTCTGTGAGGTGCCTCATTCTGCACTTCCCGAATCTGCACATGCTGAGAGAAGCTGGGCTGGATGCACGTTACTTGCACACAGGAGGACCATGCTGTCAATGTGAGTGTCAGTGCACCCACGCAGACCATCGCTTTACACTGCTGCGCTGTGACCTTCCTAAACTTCCGGAAGTATGTCTGGAGAGAAGCACAGTCTGGGTGACGCTCGCATGCTGCGCCATCTCCTGCTGTGTGTTCTCTGTCCCTAAAGAGACACTATGCACAGGAGAGACATAAGGGAAGGAGAGTACTTCTCTGCTTCGCTATGACGTTTTTCAAAACTTAGCAATTGTCAGTGAATGTGAAGAAAGGAAATTCCAGCTAAGAAGACGGCTGCATTTTTGTAAGCACAGGGCAACGGACCACTGTTAAGGCTGAGTTAACAAGAAACTCGCTACAAGCCCAGCGGGCCACGTGAGCATTTCTGATTGCAGTAGATGCTTTGAAGGGACTTGCTTTTTTAGTTCATATATTTCTGAAGACTTGATCTCTTTATATCACGTAGATTGGCTTCTAAGAGACCCTAGGGCTCTGCCAAAAATTGCCAAACTGTCTTGTGAATCCCATTCTGGAATCAGAGTGCCTTGTCCTTTCTGCAGAGGACGTGGTGCCTGAAACAGCAGTTCTCACCAAAGACCTGCGAGCGGCCCTGAGTGCTTCTCATTGAGGGAGAGCTGTTGGAGCTCCAGAGTTTCTTGGTGAATTCTCACAGTTGCTGTTTCTGAAGATCCTTCCCGTCACCCCTTACCAGCAGGGCATCCTGTCGTGAACACCGTGTGTTGGTTTTCCCGCCTTCCCTCACCCTCGCTCACATCACAGGCTGAAGTCCGACGTCAGCCAGGCGCCCAGCCTGTCATTTAGTTACTGACATGCTTTGTCATCTCTGTGACATCTGTGGGCATCACATTGATAAATCTAACCAGTAAGTAGACCCTTCACCAATAAAATTCCGTCTTTTGTAAAAAGGAATTTTTAAAAGATCAGGTGACATCTGCACTGAAATTATGAATATGCTTGTGTTGACTTTTTGTGAACTGGTAGCTACAAGCATAATTTTTCCATAACTACTGCATCAGGCTGTTTGATTTATGCATCTGTGCACTGAGTGGGGTTTTCTCCAAGCCCCCTAGGTAATTTGCATCCCAGCACTGATGAATTGACCTCTTCGTATCTTTTTCCCTGGGCCACACATGAGCTGCTGTGTACATGGTGAATCACTGCTGTGCAGTCTTCGTGGGTTTTCTTCCTTGGGGTTACCAAAGCCTTTCATAGTTAACAAGAGGTCAACACGGAATAGCTTTGCCCCAGTAATAGATTGTTGTTGTTAAATACCATCTCATCTCTGCTCATATAAGGCCATTATAACAAAAACTGCATCTCTTTAAGCTTTAAAAAACACATTTAAAGGTAATATATTTTTCCTTTAAATATTGACCACTCCTTTTTAACATTTTAGTGTTAAAATTTCTAATTGGATTCATAAATATATTTTTGAAAATAGGTTTAAAGATTATTTTCTTTGCCTGGAATTTTTTTTGAAATATCAAGAATAAGATTATAATAAACCAAACAAAAGCATACAAAGAAAATGTTAATATCATTCCCTTCGTTCTGTCTAAAAGTTCATTTACTTGTATCTATCCACAAAAGCATGTATGAATATAAGCATTTTTTCCTGTAAACAGTGGGATTATACTACAAAGTTGTTCTCTTCATCTATCTTTTCTTACTTGGTCATGTATCATGGACATCCCTTCAAGTCAAGATGGTGTGATCTGTTTCGTATTTTTCAAATAGTGCCAGAACATTCCATGGTATAATTTAGGCTTAATTTATTCTACCATTCATTTGCCAGTCGACATTAGGGTCAGTCCCACTTCCTAGTGTGCAGGAGCCACGTTTGCACGCCCATTCCTGGGCACCCGTGCCTCTGTTTACGTGGGAGGGATGCCTGTGTGTCGTCGTTGGGCCAGTGGCAATACCGTTCACAACTGTGATCAGGAATGTTAGATTTCCACACACAGCGTTTTAGCAGTCTATTCTTTTACCACAACTGTGATGGCATCGATATTTAGAATTTTTGCCAATTTTATCAGTGAAATCGTTATAGTGTTTTAGTGTGCATTATTTCTGGCTGCTAAGGAGCCTGCATGTCTGTACGTCGCTGGAGCTGTGGCTCCAGGCCCCTGCTTCTGTGGCACGTGGCCAGCCCGAGCCTCTTCTGGCTGTCTTTTCTCTCAAGTTTCAGACCGTCTCTATACTTGGGGAATGTCAGTTCCTTTCTGTCAGGCATCACAGGTGTGTCCCTCACGCTGCCGTTCGACTTCCAGCTGTATTCACGAGCATCTCTGCTGCCTTTCACCACACAGACGTCGTACGTTTTGCGTAGTCCCATCTGCCGGTCCTGTGACTTGCTTGTTCCTTACGTTATTTTAAAAAGTGCTCCCCCATCATAAAATAATAATCGCATAGAGCTTTTCCAATGTGTTTATAGTTCTTTAAAAAATTTGACTCTTTACTACGTATGAAAGCGATGCTTGTATGTTGTCATGTGTTGTTCTGTCTGTGTTTGCTCCCGTGTGGATTTCTGCTTGACAGGTCTCCTTGTTGCATAAAGCCACTTTGCTCACTGAAAGGCAATGCTGTCTTGATCGCATATTATTTTCTGCAAATATTTAGAACTGAGCTCCTTATTCTTTTCAGTTGATCTATTTTGTTTCACTTCTATGTCAATACCATACTGGTTTGATAACTTTAGCTTTATAGTAAGTCTTATTAATAACTATCAAGAAAAACATATTTAATAGTTTAGCAATTATTACATATTTATTTTTCTAAGTGAACTTTAAAATAGATGTATCAGACACCCTCACTCCCCAGATTAACCTGATTGGAGACTGATTAGAGATACATTAAATTATGCTTGTGAATGCGGATGTCTCTGATCGCCTTTTCTCCTCCAGGAGTTTGCTACAGCTTTCCATTCATTCGAGTCTTACCCTGTGTTTTTAAATTTATGTCTGTCTTCTTAGCCAGTGAGGTTTTCTTTTCCATCTCTGTGTCCCTGTGGCGACTGCTGGTGTTAAGCAAGCTGTTAATTCCGGTCTATGTTGTCAACTCCAGCCACCTTAGTTGGGTCTCTGCTAACTTTAATATTCTTTAGGGGGGTTTCTTCTGCTTCCTTCATATGAAATCATTTCATCTGCAAATAAAGAATCTTCTCTTTTAATATTTATGCAAATAATGGTAGACAGTTAACTCATTATGTTAACTGGAGCCTCCTAAATGATGTTGGCTAAAGGGATGACAAAGGACATCACTTTTTCCCAGTCGTAATGCTGTGTTATTAATATTTCACCATTTAATATGACCTATGCTTTTGAATTTTGGGGGTAATTTATATACACTCTTTATTTAAAATTGCTATAGAATTTTACCTATTTATTGCCTTTCTATCATCTATTAATATTTTGTTTAATTTATTGGTATAATAACTGATGTTATGAATTTCATCTAAGTAAAGAATGCATGGGTGTATATGTCTGCTTTTGTTCTGGGCCATGTTGTCACACAGAATGGCCTATTGCCACCAGCTACGCCTGTAACAAGTGGTTTATGGACTGAGCCTGTCTGGGTTCTCGCCCAGCCCATAGAGTGAGGCCCGTGAACAGTGCTATTCCCATTTAGAACGTAAAGGTTTAGAGGCAGAGATTTGACTGAAATGCTACAACTAGTAAACTAGGATCAGTTCTCAGCTCCGGTCACCTTCATGGTTTGTATCCCTTTCTTCCTAACTTCAGGAAAAGAGAGTTATTATTTCTAGTTACTAGCCCTTTCATGGTCCTCTGCAATTAAAAATAATTTCACATACATTGTTTCATTCAATTGTCACAGCAAATCTGTTAGGTAGCATTATTAATAGACCTATTTTGAATAGACTCAGATAGGATCAGTGATTTTCCTAATTTCATGCAACCAGTAAATGGCAAACTGAATTTGAACCCTCTTCTCTGACTCAGAAATCCGTATCTTCTCATTACATTATTGAGTATAGAAATGTAAGTTATATAATTTCATTTACAAAAAGTTCAAGAATGAGAAAAGCTAGCAGTTATTGATGAAAGTCAGAGCAGTGAGTACTTCCTGAGAGTGGGAGGAGGGAATGTTACGGAGTTGTGAAAATGTTCTATGTGGTGGAACGTTCTCTAGATTGAGCTGGTGATAGGGGCACATGCATATGTAAAACTCCATAGAATAATATTATAAAAATTAACACTAGATCACTATATACTTGACTACATGGATGTTATACCTAGGCAAAAAGCTTTATGATGCTCTTTTCTTTATTTTTAAATGGAAAGTGTCCTCACTGAAGAGGTTCATTGGCTAGTTGTGATAGCTTTTTATGCACTGGGTATGTACATGTGTGCACACGTATGTGTAGCGAAGTCTAATTCTAAAATACAGATACAGTTTAAAGGTAAATTTACTAGTTTGGTTACTATTAAAGGCAATTTAGCTCTTCAGAAATGTATAAGCCAGAAAATTGTGTGGAGGCTTTTATTATGAAGTATTGCTGATGTAAAATATGTGGGAACATTTTTGATATGTGCAATATGGATCCATCAGTGTATGTTGGCCATGAATCCTGCGAAACTAAAAGACAATTTCAGTAGTCAAAAAACAGTGCTTATCTAGGTGGTCCATGCTCTAAGAAGTCTCGTACACAAGCACTCAAGTTGATAAAACAAGTAAGTGAAGGCCTGTGCCTAGGATGCTCTCAAAGCAGCAGGCCTGCCCTGTCCCTCAAGTGACTATGTCCAGTGTGGGAGAAGGCCAGGCCTGCCCTGTCCCTCAGGTGACTATGTCCAGTGTGGGAGAAGGCCAGACCTGCCCTGTCCCTCAGGTGACTATGTCTAGTGTGGGAGAAGGCCAGACCTGCCCTGTCCCTCAGGTGAATGTCCAGGGGAGAAGTCCAGTCTGGAAGGAAGCCCATCACAGTGGGAGCCTGCAGTAGACTTCCCTTTATCTCACCTTGTCTCAGGTTAGGTCATACCCATTTCTGAGTCAGTTCCTCTGACCAGAATAAGCCTGCATGGACTCCCTGGGCGGGCCCCTCCCTGACCACCTATGGCAAGGGGGTGAGGTTACCCTGATAAGTGCAGTCCAGTCAGGGCCCGTCCTTCCCCAGGGCCCCAGACCCCACGGCTGCAAAGCAGTAGGGAAGGTGTTGAACACGTGGGGCAATCCCAGTGTCTACTTCAGTGGGCAGTGTTCTAATTTTAGAAACATTCTTTACAGGTGGAACTGTAGAGTTGCTTTAATTCAGAGCAGTTCTAGTGCAGTCATTCCCGTGCATTTATACAGTAATGAGCATCATTGTTTACTAGACACCGGCATCCTGTCTCTAAATCTCTAATCTACTAAAGCAGGTCCTGTGGCCTTAGCCCAGTGTGACCAGAAAGACAAATAAGTGACTCTTCTCTCAGGCAGATGTTGGGTATATTGAGTCTGGAGGGACCCCCAGGCGCTGGGAATAGGAAGAGAGTTCTTATTTCAGGTCCTCATTCTTCCCTTTCTAAACGAGAGTCCTCCAGGCCTGGGCCGGCTGCTGTCCATGGGGGATCTTATGTTCCCCACCACAATAAGAGCTAAGGTCTACACTCCATAGGAGAATATTCTGCAGAGGCACAGAAGCCGTTTATTCTTACCATTGACTTCTGACTTGCAGCAGTGTTGCTGGAATGGCTACATCGCTTCGCGTGTTTTGAAAAGTCAATGGAAATACAATCATGTTCCTCCATATGCCGACTTCATGCTACCGGGATTGTTTAGGTTGATTTGTAACAGTAATGGTGGTTCACACTTTCTTGCTCTACTTCTTCCTTCCATTTTCGCCTTTCGTCACACGGAACACAAAAGTGTACTAGAAAAAAATGCCATTTTAGTACACTCATAATGATTTCTTTCAAAAATTAAAATAATTTGTAATATCCCTAATTATTGTACTTCCTAATTCATCTTCTTTTGTTAGGCTTGGGTGTTCTTGTGCCGTGTCTTCATACACCTGGATAGTATGTATTTTTGTGCTTCATTCATGCATCCAGCAAATATTTATTGAATATGTTTTAGGTGCTTAGCACAACACTTAACCCCAGAGATACACAGGTGAGTAAAAGGTACAGATGTTCTGCTTGTGGAGCTTACCATTTAGTAGGGGATACATATAGTAAAGTTAAATAATTCTACATATATTTTTTTCTAGAAGAAATCACAAGATATGTTTTGTTGATTTGTAGCTTTGTTAAAGGTTTTAAGCAGAATTTAAAATAGACTTTGAAGAGCTCGTCTTTGTGGTAGAAGACAACCTGGAGCACAGATGCAGAAACACCACCAGGGTCCATGGCCATAGGCCACCGTGAGCTTGGTTTGGACTATCACAGCCTGAGGGCAAGAGCCAGGTGCCTGTGAGAGGTTAAGTTGCGTGTCGTGCCTGGGTAAGAGGGTGGTGAGAGAGAGAAGGTGGGAAGAGATGAACGGGACACGATGCTATGAAACGTTCACGTGGTATTTTGGACTTCCTTTTGTGTATCTCTAACAGATGCAGATCAGTTATCTAGTTAAGCAAAACCTCAACTGTAGATAAAGTTTTGCCTTTAAAATTTAAATTC
This sequence comes from Avahi laniger, assembly GCA_963575035.1. Lineage (NCBI taxonomy): Eukaryota > Metazoa > Chordata > Mammalia > Primates > Indriidae > Avahi > Avahi laniger. Next base: position 96,093 of record CAUYSK010044634.1, on the reverse strand, counting down.
TAGGGAAATTCAGTTGCAAAGAGAGTAGGCAGATTGTGTCTGCTGAACAAAATAATGGGGGGTGTGACCAGTGTGGCCGGGAGAACCTGGCAACATGCATGAGTCAGGGAGGTTTCTAGACAGTCCCACCTGCGTGTCAGGTAGACACATCCGTGGCCCAGTGGAGTATCCAACCAAATGTCAAAAGCTTCAGCATTGCTCTTGGAACTGCCACTTGTTTTCCAGAAAAGTGAATCTCTCTACATCTGTTCCTGCATTTATAAATGGGATAATATGCTTATATTTTTATCTCACATGGTTTTGACAGAGAATCAATGAGATATAGCAGATAATAAAGCTATTAGAATTCTAAAAAATATGCAAATATAAGAAGAACTGTTGTTTTTATTTTAATACTCCCCTAACCCTAATTGGCTTATATGTTTGTGTTTCCAACTTGTGTGGAAGGCAAACATCCCATCCACGTAAGTGATGGGGCCTAAGTTCAGGGCACCCCTTTAGACCAAAGAAGCTTAAGAAAACAAGAAGTCAAATAGCAAGGTGGTCACTGCGAGTCCTCAAAGGACGTTTTATAGTCTTATTAAAAGTCTCCTATTTGTTTCATATGGCTGCTGTAACTTATTGCCACAAACTTAGTGGCTTCAAATCACAAATTTCGTATCTTTGGAGGTCTGATGTCTAAAATGGGTCAGCAGGGCTGTGTTCCTGGAGTCTCCAGGGGAGACTCTGTTCCTCGCCTTCCCCACCTTCTAGAGGCAGCCAAGGCTGCATCTCTCTCCAGTGTCTGCCTTCATTGTCACATTTCCTTCGAGGACCCTCGTGCCTCCCTTGCTGTCCCAAAGGGACCCCTGTGATGGCTGACGGGGGTGCATGAGATAATCTTAGACAGCCCCCCCCACCGCTAGATCTTTAACTTAATCATATCTGCAAGGTCCCTTTTGTCATGTACGGTGTCCACACACTTGTTCACAGGCTCTAGGGATAGATATTCAGACATTCTTTCTGGGAGGAAGGGCGTTATTCTGCCTACTGCAGACTCCGTAATACTGAAACAACCCCAAACAACTAAAATCCTTTACATCCTATGATTACATAAAAGCAGTATAGGCCAATATAAGCCAGAACCTTCCTAGTCTCACTCAGCAGTGACACTACAGTCGAAGAAATGGGGTCCAGCAATCACATGTTTTGCCGGGATGTTCAAGAGGGGCACAGGTGGGGCATTTCACAGGACGTGGAAAGCCCTTCGGGATTTCCTGCTCCTCTCAGTTTGCATCCATTCTTTGACCCTGCAAGACGGCACCCAAACTCTCACACATTCATCTTTCCTTTCCTGCTCCTTCCCACACAACCACATCCCTGTCTTTCTGCGTCTGGTCCTGTTGCCTACTCACTGGTCTCTCTCTGTCTCATCTCTCTCTCATCTCTGTCTCGCTCTCTCTCTCTCAGTGACACACACACACACACACACACACACTCTCTCTCTCTCTCTCTCTCTCTCTCTCTCTCTCACTCACTCACTCACTCACTCACTCCACCATCCTCGATCCCAGTCCTACGATTCTGCGTGAAGACCAGAAACCTGTCTGGCAAAGACAGAATCCTCAGGTGATGGTGAGGGACAGTACATTGTATGGCAAACCCAGAATTCTCTTTGCTAGAGAAGGAAAGAAGAACTTTGAACTCTTGTAATTTACTTTGGTAAATTTTGTTCACATCCCAAGATTATACAACGATGTTCGAGTAACTTACATTTTGCTTTGAACATTCCATTTTGTTTAGAGGACTTGAATTCTTTGAGAACTTGGATGCTGTTCATGAATTGCTTTGTCAAGTACTGCTTGTTGTACAGATGCTGTGTGTCTCCTCCAGCCATTGCAGGGAGAACAGGGGACTTTCCTCCTGCCCTTTCGTTCAGTAGGATGCCAGACACACAGACACTCAGACGGTAACAGCCCAGTGACTGAGTACGCATCTTGTCCCAGGCACTGTCCTCAGTGCCTCGTGTGTCTGAATGCATGAAGTGTTCAGAGCCACCGTGAAAGAGGACAGCACATGTTCTCATGTTGCAAATGGGTAAACCAAGGCACAGAAAGGCAGGTGAGCTGTCCAAAGTGGCATCTGCAGAAAGAGAGGGAGACCACAGATCTTTACACAGTCCTGGCTGGTGCCCAAACTCAAGGTCAGCAGGAAAAACTCAGTGATTCATTTGCAAGGAATGGCCAGCAACACTAGGTAGTGAGATAACGTAAGTACTGTAAGCAAATCCAGACATAACTGGTCCCAGAGAGCGATGCCAAAAACTGCTGAAAGGAGGACAATTAAGGAGAAGTCAGATCTCACTGTCCCTCCCAGGGGTGCGGAAGACATGGGGCTCCTTTGTCCTTAAGGTCAGCTCCATGCTCAGCAGCCCCTCCCTTTTCCGTTCAGTCCCGAGTGGACAAAAGAATCCGCAATATGAGCAGAAGGACACTGAGATGACAAGCCACCGTTTCCCCTGTCCTTGGCGGGAATAGCTAAGCAGGTGGAGGAGGCCCGCCAGTGATAGAGGATGCGGAAAACTTGAAAACACGGAAAAGACAGGAAGCATAACGAAAACTGATCACATTAGGAAATGTTCTAATCTCTAAGAAAGATACACGGGGAGTTGATAAAAAGCACTGCTAAGCACAATTATTTTTAATATTAAATACTTTAAAACAGTTAAATTATAAAATAAAAACCTGACAGTTAAATCACTCGGGCTTAATCAGAGCCAACATGTTGACCGAAAATTCCAGGAGAGGAAAACCATGCAGGCCACCTAGGTGGCCGGACACCCAGTGCGGCCTGTGCGTTTGCGCCCCCTGGTGGCTGCGGCTGGGAAACGCAAGTTTGCTCAGGAGGAATCTGCAGACGGATTGATGCCATTGCAGTGCTGGTCCACGGGAGCACTCACAGCAGGTAGCTGCTACGAATACTCAGTGGTCGCCGTGAGCTAGAAATTCTGATGTTCTAGAAAGAAGAGGGCGGTACATGTCCACGGATGTGTGCACGCGTGTGTGTGAATGCAGTATGCATATTCTTATCCACAGCGCCGAGTGAGGAGCACGGTCTAATCTTTGTTATTTACAGATTGCTTTATCTGAACAAGTACTACCATAAGAGTTTCTTGAACTCGAGATTTTTGGCTGCTTTTGCTTAAGTTCCTCCAGTGGCTTGATTTTTGTGAGGACACCACTTCCCTCAGCTTCACACCGTCATTCACAAGTGTAAATGGCCCACCTGCAGGGCACAGTAGTTTAGGTTTAAGAGGAGGAGATGGAGAACAAGCCCCGTATTGACTTTACGATTATTTTTAAAAATAAAAATAAATAACAAAGCCCTTAATGGGAAGCTTAACGTAGGTGATACAGGAGACAGCAGAATGTTTACTGGTTTTTGAAACAAGTTATAGTCACATTATGCAGCTTACAAGCAGTGTGTGATTTAGTCCTCAGAGTGACCTACATTACACATGAGCAAATGGGTCTGAGTGAGTGGTCGCCTCATGATTGACCCTAAACTAGGTTTGCAAGCAGACGGACCACTCCACACCAGGGCTGTGGTAAAGGAAGCGGAAGTTAGGGATCAGCTTGCATACCTCATGGACAAAAAGTTCCCTGAACTCGTTTGATTAGTAGTTAAATCATAGTGCAGTGAGGCACACAGGTGATCTAAACCAAAACCTTCTGACCATGCAGTGTGAAGACCTGCATCCTCAGTCAGGCACAGTGGCTCTCGCCTGTAATCCCAGCACTTTGGGAGGCTGAGGTGGGAGGATGGCTTCAGGCCAGTAGTTCAAGACCAGCCTGGGCAACATAGCAAGACCCTGTCTTTACCAAAAAACAAAAACAAACAAACAAACAAATTTAAAAAACTCTCTGGGTGTGGTGGCACGCACCTGTAGTCCCAGCTATTTGGGCGTCTGAGGCCGGAGGATCACCTGAGCACAGAAGTTTGAGGTTGTAGTGAGCTATGATGATACCACTGCACTCCAGCCTTGGCAACAGAGCAAGACCCTGTCTCTAAAAAAATGCATAAATACAGATTTAAAAAATAAAAATAAAAACTGCATCTTAACCCAAATTCTGTAATGAGCCTGGGGGCGGGGGTAAACCTCCTAAGGTGGATCTTCATTTCCTTCATCTGTAAATATTGAATATTTTTATTCATCTAAGTTTCCTTTATTCTTTTTGCGCGCACACACATACACACACACACACTCACTCACACATAAATATTTCCTGCCTCAGTCTCTAGGTATTTCAGCACACCAAATTTCCTTGTAAGTTATCTAAGATAGCTGTGATAAGAAAAAAAATATTTGCACTTTATAGTTAATATATTTAAAAGGTGATGTATTTTAGCTTGGACGTTTGAAACAGTACTTCAAAATTAGATTAAATAAAATGTACGTATAAAATGCATATACTCAAATGTTATTTCTAACCATATGAAATTGGTGTTATTGTGTCTTATATTAATGCTAATTGTGATGTTAATTCGTGTCCCTAGCAAGGGACAAATAAGTAATGAACTGAGGTTAAACCCAGCTGGCCTTGACTCAGGGATGTTCCCTAGCAGCTCTGCCGCGCTTCTCCCACTGCAGTATTTAGCTGTCCTTACAGCCTAGAAAAATGGTCATCTAATCTTTAAAACATGTTTTAGAATTCAAAGACTTAATCCAGTGTCCTGCATTGAGATAAATTTTTAATATGTTCATTACACAAAAACTGAATTTTTAGTTTTTCTTAATTGCTTTGTGGTAATGACTCCCAAATAAGATGAGATATTTGTGAGGTTTTACGTTACACCACATTTTTCATAGATTACTCTTTATTTACTGTGAACATGAATTCCTAAGTGCCTATCTATGTAGGTAAAAAACACTCTGTAATTTTTAAAGCAATATATCATTACAATTATTGGTTCCTGTTAAATTGCGTAGCAACTTGTTCTCTCGCCATTTTTACTGATCTTTATTTGGCCACGTGAAACGTCCTTTTCATGCCACTGAAAAATGTGTGTGAGCATTTCCTGTTAGAGGGAAGCCGTGAGTCTGGCCGGCATAAGGCTGCAGCGTGACCGCAGGCCCCCCAGGGGCTGGATAGGCTGTGCTCACCCGAAAACGCTTACCTCAGCCACGCGGTCGGATGTCGAGCCTGGTGCACGTAGTAGCGAGAAGGTGGGCGGCCCCTCTGTGCCCCAACATGCGCCTGTTTACGCACAGACCCTGATTTAGTCTTCGGTCTCCCAGGAGATGACTTACTGCTCGATTTACCTTCTCTTAGCTCGTTATGAAAATGCCAGTGTTCTAACCTGGATAAAACTATGGCAGAGAATGTAATTTATGTTTTCTTGGGGTAATTTATTTGGGTAGGGAGGAAGTGGTATCTGGTAGATGACTGCTAAATTTAGATTTTTTAAAATTCCCTTAGCCATAGCCATTCAAGTCTCATTTAAAAAACAAAAAACAAACAAAAAAAAACCTCTAAGCAAAATGGCTGGAATTATTTTCTATTGACTGGTAGTACCTACGGGGCTATACTTGACAAATTTTCCTATTTCATTGTTGATTATAAAATTTGAGGAATTTTCACGTATTTCAAATGTTAGTATAGGTGCAGCCACATTGGGGACCCTTCTCTATTCACCACAGGCATTCCTGTAATTCATTTTACAACTACGGAGTGTCTGAGCACAGCTTCTTTGGGAATTTCTGGAATCACTGATTTTGTTATCTTCCCCAGCCTTATTTATACCCTCATGATAATATTGAAGAAATCATTAATTTCAGTATTAATACACCAGTTATTTTGCTTAAGTTATCTTCAGTTAGGAATTCAATTAGAATATGATTATCACAGTTATTTTATTGGTTAATAAATTTGAACTTATGCTTAAAAAATTTTAAGTCATTCTTAACATTAAGTACCCTGAGATAGTTTGGAACACACGTTGCCTATAGGATCCTGGCAGTTTTCCCATCTTTGTTTGATACCATTCTATCACAAAAGAATAATTTTCCATCCCATAGTTTCTGTTGTAATTCTCCATATAGCCTTGGTTTGACACAGGTGCTCAAAAGTTTATTGTAATTGAACGAAAATAAATATAGAATAAATACCTGACATAGGCAAATATGTTAATTATATCACATGAGTTCAAGAGTGTGTGTGTGTGTGTGTACATATGTAGATACAAATGTAATATTTTGTCCTCCTATCAAGTTAATGCACCAAACATAAGCATAAGCATAATTCTGAAATGCACAGAAAGCAAGAAGCACTTGCCGATTTTCAAACTTCCCATGTTCTGGCTATTACTGAGCGTGTTCCCTACTTGGGGTATTGTCACCGTATTCTTCACATCTTCAGCAGCTTCCTTATTGTCATCTAGTTCTGCGGTCCCCAACCCCTGGGCTGCAGACTGGTGCTGGTCCGTGGCCTGTTAGGAACCAGGCCGCACAGCAGGAGGTGAGCGGCGGGTGAGCGAGTGCAGCTCCGTCTGCGTTTAGAGCCACTCCCCCTGCATCACCTCTGCTCCCGTCACCTCCTGAGCACCGCCTCCTGTCAGATCAGGGTGGCATTAGAGTCTCGCAGGAGCGTGAACCCTGCTGTAACCCGGGCATGTGAGGGATCCAGGTTTCAGGCTCCTTATGAGCATCTGGTGCCTGACGATCTGAGTGGAGCTGAGGCAGTGATGCTAGTGCTCTGAGAAGCGGCTGCAGATACAGATCATCATTAACAAAGAGGTTTGAATGCATAATAAATGTAACGTGCTTGAATCATCTCAAATACTTCCCCCACCATGTCCGTGGAAAAATTGTCTTCCATGAAACTGGTCCCTGGTGCTGGAAAGGTTGGGGACCACTGTGCTAGTTGAACCACAACCCTTATTTCCAGTCCATTTTCTACCATTTTCTTACCTTGTATCCTGCTCCAGTCATGGTTTTCTTGTTCAGTTCAGTCAATATAATCAGCTGAGAACAACTAAGGGTTAAGGAACCAGCTCAGCTGTACTCGAGCCAGAGCGCCCGCCACATGCTGTTCACGTGTCCCATGGCATTGCCATGTCCAAGCCACCACCATAGTAAGGCTTCCCTGGGGGCGACGTCTGACCCACCAGCCCACACACTGCTCTGCGGTCCTCCCACCGAGCAGAGCAGCACCGTGGTCCAGGTGGTTCTGCGGAGCCCCTGGCGTCACTGAGGATGGGGCTGCCTGGACAGCATGGACGTGTGCTTCACCAGCTCATTCCTTCTGCACCGCAACCAGTTTTCTCTGGTCTATTCTTTCATCATTCTTTACCACTGCGTTTTATCCAAAAAAATCTTACTTTAAGTTAATGAGATGATCACATCTGTGATTCTTGAAGGTGACTGCTGTGCATCTTTTGGGTTAAAGGTAGAAGACACAGTGGAGGGAGCAGAGCCAGGAAGTTGTGGTCTTGGCTCAGACAAGAGATCTCGAGGGGTTCATGACTGTGGAGGCAGAGGGATGGCTGGGGTGGGCCCATGCTTAGGCCTGGGGTTGGGGGATGGTCCCAGCTACTGCTATCTAAAAATCCACCCAAGCCCAGTGGCTTCCCACAGCCTTTTCATGTTACCTCTCATAGCTCCGAGGTTGACAGCCCTCAGTTGAGTGGGCCTCCCTCAGGGCTCCCATGCAGTTGCTGGCAGGTGGCAGATGTGTGCAGACTGCCCAGGCCGATGTCCCAAATGGCTCCTGTACTTGTGTCTGGCCCTGGGCCTGGGAGCTGAGCCAGGCGGGGGTCGGCTGCATCACTTCTGCCCCCCACATGGTCTCTCTGCATGGTCATCTTGGCTTCTTCAAAGCCTGGAGATCTGGCACAGTTTGGCTGCCCCTGGAGCGTATATTCCAGGAGACCTGTATGGAAGCTGCAAGACGTCTCATACCTTGTGCTGGGAGTCACACAGCCTCAGTATCGATCCACTGCACTGCATTGATCAAAGGAGAGTCACAGGACGGGCACGGATTCAGGCGTAGGGACTGCAGGAAGCCGTGTGTACTGGCAGCCTTGGCTCACTGGGCCCTGTGAAGAGCAGCTGCCTGGTGTGTGGGTGAGTCAAATACGGAAGATGGGAAGAGTTTGGCTTTACGTGATCCCAAGGAGTGCCAGCCTGAGGACTCGATTGCTGCTATGATGGAGGTCTCCTGGGACCAGGGACAGAAGGTGGAGAGAAGAGGACAGAACATAGGTGCGAAAAACATCCCTGTTGGAGAAACAAGCATGTACCTGTCAACAAAGGAAAGGACATAGAGAAATGTTCTTCAGAGGAGTGAGTGGTACAGAACTGGAGGGTTCCCATCATGAAAGTCAAATGAGCGTCCAGAGGGCACTCAGGGACAGATGTGTCTGCTCCACAGCCTGCTGGCCTCTCGACAATGGTCATCTCGCCGTGGTTTTATTCCCAGCCCTTAGCAGGGGCGTTATGAGAATAGAGGCTTTCAATGAATGTTGAACTGAACAGTTTTCACATAGGAGCTGAGAAACCTTGGGGCGTTTCCTGTTTAACTAGACATGACACACTGCATTCTCTGTCTCAGTTTTCATCATCTGTGTGTCACTGTTCTCAGGGTAGCCTTCACTTCAGGCATGATTCCGCGGGTCCTGCAAGGCAGTGCATCTCTGCAGCGTCTTGCCTACCCTGTCGTTTACGCATCATGTGTCCTAGGCCATGACACTTACTAGACTCTCGATAAATACTTAGAAAATTAGGTTCAATTCAACTTTTTAACATAAGTTTAAATATTTGGCAAAAGTTGCATTCTATACATTGTCATTTTGCTTTGTATTTGGGTCCTACAGACAGTCAATACAGAAGTATGAGAACCTTCTCCACAGTGATCATTGTCTCGTGGATTTATAGAAGCACTAGAGAACACTTGATCCCTGTTGAAAGTTTTATTGGGGGGGTTACATAAATTTATTTATTAAAAACAAATATATTTGACACCCACTGTGTGTCTTTTTTTTTTCTTTTTTTTTTTTTAGGTTCTGGGAATATAACAGGGAACAAAGTGATAAAAAGAAAAAAAAGACACTGCCCGTTTGGGATTTTCTCCTGGTCAAAGGACTCAGATAGTAGCACGACACTGTGTTTCACAAAGACTGGAGCATCTGAGGAAGATGAAGCAGATGCGTAGCAAGGAACCGGGAGGGTCAGGTTAAGGGCAGGAGAGCTAGTCCAGCACCCACCCACCCGGCGAGGGTTGCCCAGCCGAGTTCTTGGGATGCAGGGAGGGAGCCCTGCAGCTTTCTGAAGGAAGGACCCGCGTTCCAGACAGAGAGAGCATCAGGGCAAAGAACTGAAGCCCCTGAGAGTATGAACACACGGGAGTCTGTGAGAAGCCCCCAGGACGGGACTTCTGCACCTGGAATGGTATTTAGATATTCTGATTTTAAAACACACAAATAAACAAAAAACAGCAAGGGGTTGGTCTTCCAGGCAGAGCAAAGAGGGTGGGAAGCCATGGAGGTGGAAATCATTGTGGTTTATGAACGTGATAATGGAATGTGAAGGCCCAGACTCGAAGCAACAGTTGAGCTACATTTCAGTGACCTTTTCTGCTCCTTGCACCTTGTATGGCGATCTGGCGCCTGGGCACATTTATCCTTAACTCATTCACTGAATCATCATTCATTCATCCATTCACGCATTCATTCACTCAACAAGCATTTGCTGGCTGCCTGTTATATCCCAGAATGGGCCTATGAGAGTAAACTAAAAACATGGCTCCTGCTTTAAAAAAAAAAAACCGCGTATTGTCTCTGGGGAGAAACATACATTAAACACCTAAAAAGTCAATAAATAGCTAATTGCAAAGTGAGACAAGTGCCAGGAAGGAAGGGAGGGTGTTCCTGACAGAACTGCAGGGAGCCCCTGTTAAGAGAGGGTGCTTTTCATCTAAAACCTGCAGGAGGGAAAGAGAAAGACACTCAGAGTCTTCTGTTTGCCAACAGAGAACAGACATCCAAGAAAAAATGTGCACGGCCTTCACGGTGACCTTGGGGCTCGTTTCTCCTGGTCCCAGGGGAGATAGGGGACTATGAGAAAACTGCTTCCACTGAAAGTGAAATCATGGGTTTTTTGCTTTTGGTCTACGCTAAGAGACAGCACCGGACCTTGCGGATCGAGTGATCATGTGCCCGCTTGAGACGCACCACGCAAGGCGTAGGGAGTTCTTGTGGGTTCCAGCTCCCGCCGTGTGCTCTGATTGCACCCATGAAGTTTCTAAGTTTATTTTCCTCATCTGTATAATGGAGGCAATAATATTTTCATAACTTTTGTGAAGATTAAATGAAACAATGTCTATGAAATTATCTGAGGTAGCAGCTAGCAGTTAAAACAGAACTTTGAGGAAAATTTTAACTTAAAATGGCCCAAATTTCACCAACGTACATAATACAAGAATGGTTACAGCCTGTGCTCCTCCTGCTTTATGTTTCCATGAGGGTTTTTCTGCCAGAAAGCCTCTTCCAGTGAAGGACCCCCTGGCTGACGGTGGCGCTAGGCAGAGCAGGAGTACGTCCATTGCACTCTCCCTGCGTTTGGGAGATCCCTCCACAGGCGGCTGTGGATTCTCACCTGGACTGCGCAGCAGGCTTGCAGAAGTGGGCTTTGCCCCTGGAGGGGACAATCTTGCAGCTTGGGGGCCAAGTTGTAATTCCTAGTGTATTAGGAAGCGTGTTTGACAGGAACCCTCAGTCACTCTCCAATTCTGCTTTATCAAAAATAAAGCAATAGTTGGTCTTCATCTGTTTCATTCTCATTTTCCATTCAGTTCCAAACTCAGGAGGTGGCAGACAAGGCTGTTACTACCTGGCTCACTTAGTCCCCAGCAGGAGACAGGGATGACCACAGCAGTGTCACGTTGTCACCGGCATGCTCAGCCCGTGGCAGCAGTGGCAGCAGCAACAGTTTATGCATCACCTGCTGCAGCACCCGCCCTGTTCCAGGCACTGTATTAGGCAGTTTGCATTCCTATTGCATTATTATTACGCCAACTCTAAGCAGCAGACTGTTATCACAAGCATTCTGCAGGTGATGGAACAATCTAAGCAAGGTTATGTGACTTGCTTGAGGTACATAGTTCAGAGCCAGCATTGGAGCCTGTGGTCTTAAGGCTCAAAATAAAACCTCCTGTCACAACCACAGGTTGGAAAAGGGGTGTGCTGGTCAACACAGAGGCAAAACCTTTCCAGTGAGGGCCTGTTCCCAGTGACAGTTCTCATAGTGTACACATGCCATGGGGCCCAGGGCCCATGGGTGTCGGGGTTGCCCGGGTGTTTGTAAGAACCTTAGAAATCAGGCGTTTCCCCAGAATGTGCCTGTTGGCAAGACCCAGGGGGTCAGAGAGCTCGACTCTGAGTCTGTAGCCTGGGAATGGGTCAGCACCTGGCTCGGGTCCCGTGCCCACCATGCTCTTTGTCCTGTGCAGTCAGTAACCTTGTGTGAGTGCTTTTTGTTTGGATTTTCACTTTCAGGGGAGTGACTGAGGAAAGTTTTAAAAGTGTTTTAAACATGTAGTATTTTGCCAGTAAACTTTAGGTAGCATATTTAAGTACTGCTTGATTTTAGACTCTTTTAACTATTTCTCGATTTTATAAATGAATAAATGAATATACTCTTATTTCAGACCATGGGAAATTGCTCTGAGCTTTGGTAGAGGGTCTTTTGTTTTATCGATAACATGAGCACACAGTATTCTGGTTCAGGAAAGAGGACCAGAGCACTAGACACGGAGGCCACACACGGTGCACGGAGGCAGGGTGCTGCTGCTCTCTCTTCTCGCTCGCGCCGTACGACGCCAAGATTTGTCTTTAACCCCTTGACTTACAGATACACAACGAGAACTGCCAATGGAGTATCCCTCCAGAATGTCTTATTCTTGTGCATGAGCACGCAGTAAGGGCAAAGAGGGGAAACCGGCTGTTTGTTGTTTTTTATTTGTTTTCTGACAAATCTGTTTGAGTAAGACAACTCCAGAACTTCAGCTCACAGAGAGGCTGTGCTGAACGTGCCCGTGACACAGGGCAGGATCTGCTTGGCAGGTCTCCCGAGCCCATTGCCCCCCACTCACCACGCTGTGGACTTTCCACCTCTCGTCCCGGGCTCGGGTGTCAGATTTCCTTTGACTGTGACCCTTCTCAGGCAACTGGCAAAGAAACAGTGGTCCCAAGTCTGTGTGCTTCAGAGAACAATCCAGAACAGGCTTTCATTTGGATATACGAAGCTTTTCTGTCCTGGTGTCCTCTGGGAGTGGAGACAAAGCAGGAGAGCTGTGCGCTGCCCGCAGGGAGGATATCACACGGGACAGAGTGGTGGGGGGCTCGCAGACCAGCCTCCTTGTGCAGGGATTCAACACTCAGGGCTAATTTACTCACCCTGAGCTTTGTCTTTCTTCTGAGCATTCTGAGATAAATTATACATGAGTGTGTAATACAGAGAAAATATTCACACGTGGTCCAACTACTCTTATTTCTACTCAGGTCTTTACTTTGTTCTAGGTGATTGCAAATGTATCATTTGATAATTTGTTCCGCCGTGTCTCTGTGTATCATAGGAAGACTAACAGCATATGTTCACTACAGACATAATTTCTCTTTGTCAAAAAGATCCTTCAAGTTTTGCTTTATTTTCAGTAATTCCCTGACTATTCCCTAAATTCTCAAAACTAATACGTGAAAATGGCTCCCAATTCCTTGAATACCTTGTAATGCCTGGCACTAGACCCTGTTCATTCTGACTCATCAGCTTTAATAAAATCTCTTGTGCAATTCCACTCTCCTTCGTCCCACTGCTGAGGGGAAGCATGTGCCTGGGCGTCCCGAGGGGGAAGTTGGAAGGAACATTCCTAGGAGCTGCACTCTGCCAAGTCTGCCAGACACCGGTGGAGACACCGGGGCATGCTGTACATGGCAGTCTGGAGTTGAGTGAGAGGGGTAGGGCTTGAGGTGGTGGCACCAGCGAGGGATATAGACTGCACTGACACTGGAGGCCTCCCCAAGCCTCTTCCTTAGTGTGGACACCCCCATTTTGCCAGCTGCTGGGGACATGGGCAGCTGATGGCTCACAGCTATGTCCCTCGTGGGGAGGAGCCCTTGGCCAGGAGAGATGCCTGCCCTCGAGTTATGTCCCTCTCAGGAGAAGCCCACCCCCAGTAGCGGCTGAGGCTAGGGTGGACGAGCCATCCTCCTCTCCTCCACGGGACAGCTCCAGAGCCCTCTGTGTGATGATTGGAGGCCTCGGCTACAGCCCGTCACTGTCCACTCCACCAGCCTCTCCTGCCCGCCACATCCCCTCAGCAACGTCCACCAAGAACATTGCCAGGACCCCTTCTGCGGGTGGCTCTCCACCTCAAAGCCCGTTTCCAGGGAGCTCAGCGTAAGAGCCGGAGAAATGCAGCCCACTCCAGGGAGCTTGGACGTTAGTGGCTGAGCAGAAAGTAGAGACGAGCAAGGACTAGAACGCGGTAGACCTGGAGTTAGAGGAAAGAAAGTAGAGAGGGACAGATGGAGGAGAGACCAGCCAGGTGAGGACAGGAAGGTGGCACTAGCTTCCAGAAAGGTGTGGAGTTCATTGCGAAGTGGTAAAAACAGAAGCTAAAATGGGTTGAGGTGAATGTGAGACAGGGAAGTGGGCTAAGAAAATACAGACCCCTCTCCTAGAGTTCTAGGTCTTTCTGTAAAGAGGAACAGAGAAATGGAGCTAGAAGTAATAATGAGACCAAAGGAGGACACGTATCCTATTGCGTGTGTGTGTGTGTGAGATACAGTAGGAACTGCTGGGACATGTTTATCTGTTCATTAGAGTAAGTCATCAAACAGTGGCAGATTAAAATTCCTTCCCCGTTGAGGGCTGGACTCCGCCAGAGAGTGGAGCCTCCCGGGCAAGCGCAGCTGCTCTGTGTGCTGACCACTCCCAGGAAAGGCTTCCACCTAGTCCCCCTGCAGGAAACATTCCAGGACTGGCACACGCAGGACCGTACCTAGCAAACACGCATAGGTATGAAGGATCAAATCTTTGTAATTATGACTTTTCACAGTCAAAGCTTTCACATACTTATCTATGATTATTATAATTATCTCTGAGAGGCAGTTTTGACATCAGAGAAGTGAAATTCACAGACTTTTAGCTATTAAGACTTGACCTATGCACGTGTGTCCTCTGCCCTCGCTGATGCAGGGACGGGGACAAGCAGTCCGCTGTCAGGCAGGAGAGGAGCAGGGACAGAGGGCTACGGCTGGCCACGGGCAGAACAGTGAGCCACGTGGTGGTCAGAAACGCACCTGCAGGGATTTGTGGCATATGGCACAACATCGCCAGGAGTGAATTCAGCCTAGCAAACACGTTCCTGAAATCCAAGTAATAAGATAGGTATTCCAAATCTAAAAAGGAAGGAATTGCCAAGATAATAAACTCAAACGGCATATCATTTTGGATAAAGCAAAATAAAAATAATCATCATGTGAATAAGTGAGAAGTAGTGAGAAAAGATATGTTGAATCTATATAGCAATCTTTGCAGTAATTTAGACCATAAGATGCTTACCATTAGCCGTTTGTTAGGCAATTCTGCTTTCTAACGCCTTGGCCAAGGAATGCTTTACGTCAGTGTAACAGGAGAACTCGGGGACATTTGAGTGGCTCTGTGTCGTCTCAGAAACTCACTGGGAAACCTGTAGTCACTGGAAGGGAAGATAGAACTGGAGTGACTGTGTCAGCAGACAAGACTTTGGGGTGAAGCTTCAAGGAAGAAGACGTTAGTAAATACACCGGTGCCTCAGTTAAACCTCACCCAACATGGACGGGAACTTACTGAGGGAAAAACCGGGTTGCTGAGTCTGTTCCTAAAATCCTATTCGCTATACGATAAGGGTGACTAAGATATGCACCATGTGGTCACGGGCTCCTGTCCTGCTTTTCATGCTTTGGTAGCATGGACCCCAGGAGATGGGCTGAGAGGGACTCCAGCATCGGGTCAGTCTCGAAGGCCACAAGGCCAGGCTGCTCGCAAGAAGCTCCCCTGAGTAAGGCAGCTTTGCTCTCCTGCCAGGTTTATTCGCATGCTGGGCTTCCACAAAGAGAAGCTGATGCGTTAGTTTCCCCTGGTAAGAATAAAACTCATTGCTATCAGGTAATGAAGCTTGATTCAAACACGTCCTGATTTATCGGACGTTGACGCTAGTGAATTTCTAGATTTACTACATGTTATTCAAGAAGGACCTCAGTTTTAGAGTCTGAGCACTGTTTCAGAACAGATGGTTCTACGTGGTCAGTGGCTGCGCCGTGGGCAGACAGGGAGGACAAGCCTGGAGTCTCATGTCTGTGTGCGCCTTCTCATGCTAGGGCCATAGCCCCCTTCACTCTCCTCCTCTCTGCGGCCCCCACAATTGACAGTCTAGTAGGAGAACCCCTCTTCCCTCCAAACTAGCAGTAGATGAAATACAGTCCATTGTCTCTCTGAAAACCAGCACACAATCCTGATGTGGTTTAAAACATTTTGTTATTGTCATTGCTGCCAATTACAATGGGGGCAAAATACAAGGAAATATTGAGAAGATACAACATATTTTAAAACTCTTTAAAAATTCTCTGCCTGTGCTTCTTAGGCTTCAGCTCCTCCTACCTTTCAAGATCGATGGCTCTGAGAAGCTGTTCTTGAGTGTTATGGACACTCAGCTCTTGAGCACAGGTTGGAAAACATTTTCTGTCTTGGGTCAGATGGTAAATATTTTAGGCTTTGCCAGTCGGATGCTCTCTGATGCAACTACTCAACCTTGCTGTTGTAGCACAAAGTAGGCACAGCCAGCATGCACAGGGATAGCTGTGGCAGTGTTTCAATAAAACTTTATTTACAAAGATAGGCTGTGGGCCGGATTTGGCCCATGAGCCATCCTTTGCTGAATCCTGCCTGACCACACATGATGCGGTTTGACATCACTGATGGGGCCTCACCGTGACTTTAGACCCTGTCAAAACCTGCATCACAATCTGAGACTTCATAAATTTTATTGTCATTTGTTTTCTTCGTTACCATTGCTTATTGTTCCTGAGCCACGTGCAGACACTGGGCCAGTGCTCTGTATACATTGTTTAATAGAACATAATTCTCACAGCAGCTGAGTGAGATGGATGTAATGATCTCTGCTTTACGGAGGAGGCACCTGAGGCTCTGGCAGGTGAACACACCTAACGAAGACCACAGCGGGCCCAGACGAGGCTGAGATTTCCCCTCTCTGTCTGCCCCCGCTGCCTGGCTATGGACACGTCCTCCAGACATCAGCAGATACCACTGGCTATGGTACATCTGTTTGGGGACAGGTTTGGGGGTACATAATTACTCCATCTTTGAGCATTTTGAATTTGAAATGCTCCTAAGATGTCTGATGTCTCTAATACTTATAATTTTTTTTGTTTTGTTTTTCAAGAAACTGAGAGGGTATGTCCTGAATGCTGGAGTGTAACTGTTCAAGTTATGGACTTATGAACATGATAGGCTTCACTCTTGGGGATGAATTTTATTGTAACCAGGGTCCTATTTATAGAAACTATACTAAATGCACAGCCCCATTTAAAGAAAAGAATGCACCCAATTACCATAAATACTCTATCTCCCTTTCCCTAGCATGTTCTCCCTATTAAAAAAAAAAATTGAAAAGTTTCCAAAGAAAGCAGGTGCACACACTGTCCTTGCTCGGGGCTTCCTACCACCCCTTGTAGTGTGCAAACCGTGTTCTCTTAGTGAGCAGGGCTGCATGGTGCTCCATGCTGGGCTGTTGGATTCCTTTGCACCAGTAAAATATGATACAAGTCAGAGTTGGCATCTCGTTTGAACGTGTTTAACTTTGGTTTTGTCCAGGAATTGCTTTAAAGAAATACACAGTGCCTAGTTACCTTAATGGTTCACACTGTGCTTGCTATAAAAATGCGTCACACATATTTAGCCTAATTTTTTATTGAAATTTATTAAGTCCCTCCCTCTTAAAATGAACCACAGAAGACATACATGTAAATTCCACTTTTATTCCATGTTATTCTGTAAGTTAATTTGTCTGGGCACTCAGATCTCACAGGCATCTCTGAACACGTAGTGCATTTAGCATGGTTGGAGAGCTCTGACACCTATTCATTTTGCAAATACGAAAAACTACGCAAGTGATTTGTAAGAAATTCTTGTGAATGCATGACGCCTCCCTTTTTAAACATGTTTGGAAACTCTGTGAGGAAAATGTAATTACTTAACGCAGCCCCTACTGATACATACCCATTGTAAAAATTAGCAGTTTTCATAAGAAAAAAGATTCCAAAAATAAGAGCATATTGAACACAAAGAGAAAGCAATTGTTCCATATGTCGTGTGCAGAAACAAAGAGGAGAAAACACAGTACTAACAAGATTGTATCATTCCCACAAAGTTCAAGATAACAAAAGGGAGGACAGATATCCCTCGTTCTGGTGGAATCTGGCGTATTTAGTACAGGCGCACCGTGTTGCAGTCACAGCAGATCCTGGCGTGGAAAGTGAATTCTCTTCCTAGTGTCTCTGGTCTCCCAGTCTGCTGCCTCCCACGTCCTGCACAGTCCTCCCAGCACAGAGAGCTGGTGCCCAGCCACCCAAGGCTGCCAAGGAGCTAGCACATTCCAGGTCAGAATACTTACTTTAGTTGTAGCTTCTGCAAAACTACACTGTTAAAATTGCATTTCTGAAGATTAATGGAGTCATTCTTATCTTAGATATAAAATATAATCATCAGTAAATAAAATTAGCTGACATTATAGAATGTGAGGACATAAATAGCTCATTTTCCCATAATAAAAAAGGTTGCAGCTATGATCCCATCTGTACTGTCTTCGATAGTAATGATAATGTGTCCAACTGAAGGATTTTGTAATTGAGTTGAATGACCCGAGATTCTACTCTGGAGTGGTAAAATTTCTCCTTAAAAGGGGGAATAAGGATTGTTAACCATCGAGGACTTTGGATGTGACTCAGACGCCTTTTCGCGGTGAAGGCCGGGCCCGCATGAGCACCTGCTCTGCCTGCCATCTCCTTGATGTTAACGGCAGTGGAGCTGGGTGAGTGTTTCTCAGATTAACAGTCAAAGGCGCGATTGTCCTATTGCTAACTGCAGAGGGACGGCCTGGACACTGGACAAAGGCTGTGAGAAACAGTTAGTGTCAAATATGTAACTGGACTCGAGAACTTCGATGTCAGGGATGCCCCTGGGCCCCGGCAAGCCAGCCTCTGAGCCCCGGTTCCCGCGAAGTCCCCTCCCAGCCGTTCTCCAGGACACCTGTCCACCTCCAGTGTGTGCAGTGCTCACTCCCTTGTTAAAATGCCAATATTTGTGTTTTCCCTTCTAGTTTTTCTTCTTCTAATTACTTAACTCTCATTTGAAATTTTAACTTTCTGATTCTATCCTTAACATAGTGGCTGAGTATACTACCTTGATATTACTCAGAATCTGGCTTTTTCTGTCTTCAAAGAATTTTATAATTGTTAACTGAGAAACGTAACGCCTCTCTGAAATGTGCTACAGTACCTTTGGGTTGTTTTTCTTTTTTTTTTAATTTTTTGCTAGTTGACTCCTTTTTCAATGATTTCTTGCAGCTGACCAGTACCTATTTTGAGGCTATTATGTGATGTTAATGTAACTTGCACAGCACAATTTGTTTTCATGTTTATAATATAACAAAATGTCTTATGTCACATTAGTGACTTTCAGGTCATATTAATGTCAAAAATTCTGAACTCTCTTAAACAATCCTCGTAAATGCTTTTGAGAGGGCCTGATCAGGAAAGGCGGATCAGAGGTGACCCTGTCACTGAGGTTTCAAGGGGCTTCCGTGAGAGCCCAGTGGAATTTGCCTTCAACTGAGCTGTGGAGAAACCATTTTCTATATTCACACATCTGCTCTGTTGAAGCCTGGTGTTAATATGCCCTCAGGTCACTTGTTCACCTCACCCAAATCCAAGGTGACAGCACCTGCTTGTCCAAACCAGGGTGAGATTTTGCCTTTGTTTCTCCTGAAGGAGGTGTGGTGTCGTCCACAGAGCACGTTTTCTTACCTCAGGGGCAGGGGTGAGGAAGGAGGGAGCTCTGGGGGGCCTGGGGAGAGGGTGGAGTCTTCCCTGAGGTAACACTGGGGACCATGCTGTGCCCTGGTCGCCCCTCCTACGTACCAGGGGAGACGAGCCCTGCCAAGGACACTGGGTCACCTGGTGCAATCGGGCCATCTGACCTAATATTGCAGCACTCGGTGCAAGTGCAGATGACGCCCTTGAACTCTCCCAGCTGGTGGCCCAGGCGTCACTCTCAGGCCGTCCCCTTTCTGCCCGCCCCATGCAGTTGGCTACTGGCACCCGCTGACTCCTGTGTCCCAGCAGCCTGGCCGCACACTCAGTACGAACATCAGGGTTAGTTCTGCAGGGCAGGCCAGGATAACCTCATTCC
Source organism: Avahi laniger (assembly GCA_963575035.1). Lineage (NCBI taxonomy): Eukaryota > Metazoa > Chordata > Mammalia > Primates > Indriidae > Avahi > Avahi laniger. The sequence continues at coordinate 76,589 of CAUYSK010044634.1, read as the reverse complement.
ACGTGACGAGTGGTGGTCTATTTTTCAAATTTGGGTCCTTGCAAAGGCTACTGTAAATATATTTGTTTCAATGCTGGATTTTTGCAATGCTGGATATTTTTTTTTTCACCAACGTGAGAGATTTCTTTGAAAATTAAAGGGGAAATATGCAGGCTTTCTCTGGCACATGTGAACATGTGGAGGAATTTTCTAAACCCCTTCTGAGGATTGCGTCCATAGCAACGGGAGGCTGTTCTGTGAAGGAATTCTCAATTAGTACCAAACACAGGAATGCGGGTATCACACACAGTACTCCCTTTTATAGGGATTTCAAGGTATTGTTACTTTATGAACAATGTCTATGAATGGATAGACATTATATGATCCTAATAGAATTTGTTTTTAAACTGCTTGTACTTATTTTGCACTGACTTTTCATATAGATTAATAGTCAAGTGGAAAAAATCTTAGATATCGTAACTAGGTGTGGGATGCAGTTAGAGGCAGTATAGGCACAAGAGCTCCTACCGTGATGCAAGAAATCCAGGCTCCATTGTGACCTGGGACAACTGCCTTCACCCACCCAGGACTCAGTGCTTCAGGGATCAAGTTAATTAGATATCTATAATTTTTAGTATAATACAGGCATCTAATTCACATTGTATGTATTTGTATATACCCAAGATACATTGCCAAACGAAGAGTATGAACAGTAGAACAGTGGAGGAGACTACCTTTTCTGTAATATAAAGGAGAAAATGGGGATCTTTTTTGTTTGCATATGGTGAGAATCTCTGGAAGAATCCACGAGAAACTAAGAACAATATTTACATATTTACAAGGACTGAGAATTAGACAGATAGGAAATTTAAAAGGAAAAAAACTTCATAGAAGATCCCTATATACTGTCTAGTTCTAAACCATGTAAACAACTTACCTATAAAAATTTTAGAATAAAGTATACATGTGTTTCATCAGTAGGTCTCACTAATTAGTAAGTTATAATTCTCACAACACTTTTATGGTGTTATTCAAACATGTATTGAGCACCAACTATGTACATGGCACTTTGTCAGGATCTTGCAAAAACGTGTAAAATTTCTTACAAGAAAGGCCTAGGAAGTTACAACAAGCATAAAAATAACTCTAAAACAAATTCCCACAGTGGTGTAAGTATGGAATTGTGAGGATTCAGATGAAAGCAAAGTGCAGCCACTGTGGGGGGAAGGCAGGTTTCTGAGATAATGTATTCAGGAAAGGGCGAACGCAGGACGAAGCATGTGAGCTTACTGTGTTCAGCAGTCAGGAACCACTGAAGTGTTTGGAATGGAGAAACCTAATCACAGATCCTGCTTTTCAGGAAAGGTTATGACTGGTGATCCCTGTAACATGAAGCAAAACAATAATAGCTGCCATTTCACAATTTCAGAACAGATGCTATTTCAAGCACATTTTATGACGTACGTTAAATGCGTTGTTTTTAATCCTTATCATACCTCTATAAATGGATGAGGGATGGGTGAGTGGGTTATAGGTAAATGTGTGGATGGGTGGGTGGATGTCTGAATGGATAGGTGTATGGATGGTGAGTGGGTAGATGAATGAATGGATGGTGGGTGGGAAGATAGGTGGATGATGGGTGGATATGTGGATGGATAGGTTATGGGTGAGTGGATGAATGAATGGATGGGTAAATGTGTAGATGGATGGATACATGGATGGGTGGGTGGATGGATGGGTAGGTAGGTTGATGGATGGGTGGATGTGTGCATGAGTGATGGGTGGGTGGATGAATGGGTGGGTGGATGGATGAATGGGTAGGTGAATGTGTGGATGGATGGATGGGTGGATAAATGGAGAGGTAGGTGGATGAATGGGCAGATTTAATGCCGGAGAGAACTTACAGCTATTTTATTATGAAAATTTAATTTTACATATATTAAAAATGGGAGCTGAGAGAGGTTAAGCAGCCACATACAGAGGAGGGACTGGGTCCTTGACACTGAAGCCTTCAAGACTAACCACTCAAAGATTAAACGCTGATGGGACCTGTCAATAGGTGAGAGAGAGTATCTACTGCAATATAAATGGATTTTAAAAAATATTTGCTATTTCTCTCAAAGCTACTTTCTCTCAAAGCTTATCCAGAAACATGTACATAATATATGAAATATCAACCACATGTAATCGTGATTTTTTTTTTTTTTTAAGATTACAATGATTCTATGTCGACCTCTGTTGAAGGACAATGGATGGGTGTTGCCAGGCAGCCAGGCTGAAAGCATGGAGTTCTTGCCTCTCTGATCTAGAGACACAGCGCTTGCTTGGGCAGTGAGGATGCTGTGCTCGAGGCAGGCCTGAATCCTGAATATTGTTCTGTGTTGTCTGTGTGCCGTTCCACTTTTTACCGTCTTGGTCATCATGAGTGCGGAAATATATTATTAAATTGGGTCAACACTTAACCCAGCGTAGGTTCAGAGTGGAGCTAGGGGCAGCATACTGTTTGTACATCCCTGGCATGAGTTTTGAGCCAGGCCTGTGTTAGAGACTGAGAAGAGGCAGGAACACATCTCAAGGACGAAAACGGTGCCAATTAGGGGGACCCCCGGAGGCCTCATCCCCAGCACAGGGAACAGCCAAGGAAGAGAATCCAGTTGTCTCAATATGTTTGTGCAAGTATCGCATTTTCTTTTCTAAAATTTACCCTAATTTTTATGTTGGTCTCCCCTCCCACCGGGTCCCTCCTCCTTTGTCTCCAGACTAGAGTCTGAGTTCTTCGGGGCCAGGGCCTCATGTCACTGATGTGCATTCAATGGGTGGGAGAGGAGATGCCTCACCTTGGGGCACTGCTGGCCCAACACTGTCAGATGCTCTCGATCTCCTGAGCAGTCTGTGGACGGTGGTCTGCTCCTGTCAGGCCAGGCAGGTCTCCCTGGGCAGTCTTGTTCTTGGGTGGCTTCTCCCAGATTTGTCCATGCAGTGGAGCCTTCTGTGTTCTCCCGAACGGTTTCAGTTTAAAAGACTGGAGGAAAGGCTTCCCTTCCTCGCGGCTCCGTCCTTTCCCTGAGACAGGAGGCGTGGGCCCTGGCCTGCGCCCACTGAGCCGGTGCTGCTGCGTTTTCTCCACCTCAGGCCCCTCAAACCCCTTCGGCCCTGAGATTCTTCCTCTATGCTGACTGGCAAACTGACTCCCTCAGAGTTACTGGAAGAAAATAAAATGGTGTGAATTAAATGAAGTTTCTACTGGGATCTTGTGCAGGTATTAGAACTCACAGTGTGCAGCGCACGGCTGTCTGTGTGTGACCCTAGGGAGGGCACTTTTGACCCTGTTGGGGGTCTGGTGATCTTGGTTTATGGTCAACAGCTGTGCTGTTTTCACTCTTCCTTAAGATATTTTTTATCAGAGCTTAAAGTGAAACAAAATGGATTTTGGTGAGTGAATAGCTGCACCTCTGCCTTCTCATCATCAAACACCAATCAGGTTTTAAGACCGGTGTAAATCAGCGCCATGATAGCGCTTTTCAGAGTGGGCCCGAGAAGGAACCTGCCAGACATTGTCTCTGAGAAGCCAGCTTGTCCTCACACTGAGTCTCTTAAAGGGGATTCCCTTCTGACATCTGTTTGTCGTGACCCTTTTAGAGACTTTTATGGGTTAGCCAGTGGCTTCCTAATTTCCTATCATCCCTACTTCATTTTGTCAAAATGAGAAAACAAAAACTAATGAAATTCCAAAATTGAAGCATAAAATCTTCTGGAAAGACTGGAAGCTAAATGTTCCTTTTATTTTGATATAAGCAGAGATGATTTCTGATAACGGAGTCCGCATCCGTGTCACACAGAGGAAGTCATGACAATCTGAGAAAATGAAATCCGCATGTGCGTCAGCTGCGCTGTGGCAGTAACTTCGCTATGGGAGTGATCTTTTCAGCCAAAGACATCATGTTGTTGGAAGAAAGAAGGGAACAAAGGAAGTGGGATTTAGACCTTGGACAAAGCGGGGAGCTGTTCTGCAATGTGTTTGTCTTTGTTTTCAGTCCCCCATGCTTTTAATTGGCTACCTAGTGGTGTCCTGCTAGATTTTGTGGCCCTGCTGGGCTGGGCTTGCTTTCTACAGATCCAGAACCTATTTCTGTCTCTCCCCACACCTTCCTCGAGGTGCAGGGATAAAGTTGTTGGCAGGCTGTCCAGCTCTCAGGACAGTCACCGCACCTGTCTTTGGAAGCTATTGACACCACTTAATTTCACCATAGGATGGTGTGCCAGCTAAAAAACAATCACAAACCCTGCTTTCTCTGCTGGTTTGTGCCAGACATGGCCACACCTCAACAGCAGCAGACTGGACTGTCAAATCAGTGCTTGGTGTCTTTCCTTCTGGCCTCTTTGTTTTTCTAGAGGCCATAGTGTGCTTACTGGGGAAGCTGATGGGCCAGATGATTCCTTGTTGCCGGAGCTGCCCTGCTGCCTTGTGTCTGCAGGACGTTTAGCAGAATTCTTGGCCTTTACCCACTAGCTGCCAGCAGCATAGCCAAGCATTCTCTAAGAGGCACAATTGGCTACTGGTCTAGGATACAGCAAAACGTATGGTTCAGGATAATCTAACAATAATGTATTTATCTTTTTAATTTTTTATTTGTATATCTTCATGGGGTACAAGTGAAATTTCTTTGATATATTGTGGTGAAGTCAAGCCTTCAGTACACATGTCGCTGAAGCAACATGCACTGCACCCACCAAGCAACCTCGCACGTCCACCCCTCCCAAACCCCCCTCCAAGTCTTTGCTGTCCGTCATTCCACACCCTACTTCCACGCGTGCACATTATTTAGCTCCCACGTATAACTGAAAACGTGGTATTTGTCTTCCTGTGTCTAAGTTGTTTCACTTAAGATAATGGCCTCTAGTTCCATCCACGTTGCTGTAAAAGACATGAATTCATTCTTTTTTATGGCTGAACAGTATTCTGTTGTGTGTATATACCACATTTTCTTTATCCAGTCCGCCACTGATGGGCACTTAGCTTGATTCCATATCTTTGCTTTTGTGAATAGTGCTGCTGTAAAATATGAGTGCAACTATCTTTTTGATGTAATGATTTCCTTTGGGTAGATACCCAGAAGTGGCATTGCTGGATGGAATGATAATTCTATTTTTAGTCCTTGGGAAATATCCATACTGTTTTCCGTAGGAGTTGAGCTGACTGACGTTCCCACCAACAGTGTATAAGAGTCCCCTTTTCTCCACACCCTCATCAATATGTGTCATTTTCTGTCTTTTTGATAATACATTCTGATTGATATAAAATTATATCTCATTGTGGTTTTAATTTGCATTTCTTTGATGATCAGTGATTAACAACAGTTTATTTAAACTGTGCCTTGATTGTGTTCACTGGACATATAGTGCTAATAACCAGCGATGTGTGACTTAAGACTGGTGGACTTTGGGTTTAATCTGCATATCATATTGTTTTATGTCCAGCCTCTTTAAAAAGCATAAATTATTGATGTTGTTAAAAAGACAAAATCTGTCTCCTGAAATATAAATAGTTTATAAAACCTCCCCAGCCTGTGGAAATCCTTAAGAAATGTCTTGCTATACTAGGATGTCATCTAATAAGTACTGGGGAGCATGCTATTGTGCAGTCAGTCGGGTTGTTCTCCAAGTCCCTGCCCCTCTGTGCCTGCAGACAGAGGTAGGTGACATGCACAGGCAGATGTGAATATTTGCAGAGCATGCTCAGTCAGCCTCTGTGGGTCACTGGGAGATGGAGTGTAAGTGGTACAAAACCCTTGGTTGACTCTAGAATCTGTACAAGTCATAATTATGTATTTGTGTTGTTTTTACTGATCCTATACATGGTCCTAATAAGAAGATACAGAAGCTCCCACCTGTCTTAAAGACTCCCATTGTCCTCCAGGTGAGAAGATTAAGTGTCCACAAGAAAAGGAAACAAAGGGAGTTAAATGGCCTGAGGTGATTCCAGAAAAGATCCCACTCAGCACATGCCTGAGGGTGGGGGAGGGTGTGGGCAGAAGCCTGGGTCCAGAGTGGCTGCACAAGTCCTTTTGGTGGCCATAGACACAAGAAGACTTGGAGAATATATTTAAATAAGAGTTTCACAAGCACTTTTGTGCAGCCATGTGTGAGTTACTGTGCAAAAGAAAGACCTGCTTTCCCTGACCTTTGCTTCAGAAGAGAATGGCATTTGGGAAGGAATTTGCAGTGCAAGCTGAGAAGGGCCAGCCCGCAGGTGGGCCGCTCGCCCTGTTTAGTCTCATCACTCCGTTGTTGTGCTCAACGGAATCCTTGCCACTTACTGCTAAACTGCACAACCCTCCCCAGCCCGCAAAAAGCTGCTTTTCCTCTGGCATGGAGTTTTTTAGAGCCACTCCAACCCATTGCTAACCAATCAAAAACCAATTTGGCTTTTTAAAATATTATATTTGCATGTAAAATAAGTCTAATGGAATATGTATTCTTCAAAACTCTAGATGAGCTTGTGGTACCATTAATGACCAGGCAACGTCATCGCTATGCCTGTGTCCTCACTGACGTGCCACAGGCTGTGGAGGACCAACGGTCAAGGGAAGGGGTGTCTCCTTAGCTCTTGGGACCAGAACCCATTCTAGGGGAGGTGGCCTCCAGCCCTAGGAGCCTCCTTGTTAATCCCACCACACAGCCCAGATTTTACCAGGACCTGAAGCATAGGGAGGCACTGCTCAGATGACTTTTCTCTCAGCGTTGCCGGGACAGCAGTGTGACTGCAGCCATTCTGCAGAGAGAGTGTTCAGCAGGAGCAGACGTCAGGGGTGGCCCCAAACAAGAAACGGGAAATGGAGGAAACAGAAAGAGCACTGGACCCTGATGAAGACATTTGAGTGAGCTGTGATGGAGTAACTCCAGAGAAGACAGACTGGGCACACAAGCCTCCCTGAGATGTGGCAGAGAGGCCATTGAGTGGAGCAGAATGGAGTGGTGCCAACCACAAAGCCTGCCTTGCTGCAGAAGCCCAGGGGCTAGAGACAGAGCCACAAAGCAAGGGACACAGGTTTGAAGTGACAGGAAGGAGGAATGGGGAGATGGCGCTCACTGTGATTGCAGGGAGGTCATACAGGCTGCAGGACAGAGGTTAAGAAAGGATGGGGCCCAGAGGAAGGGGGAATCTGCAGTTGGGAGACCGCTGGGCTGGGAGCCACCTGGGCACCCTCATCCTGGCAGCCCCTAAAGACAACACTATCCTGACACTACACCCATCGGCCTTAGGCGGGGAGAAGGTAGGGTAAAGGCTCTACAAGGGGTACGTTCCCTAAGAAAACGAACAATAGGAATTTCATTCAAGAAGTGAATCCCAGGGTCTGCCTAGGAGAGCGGGCTCTCCGTGTTCCCAGGGTGCCTGGCTAGCAGGAGGTAGTCAGGGCATGTGAGCCAGCAGATGACATCATCCCAGTGTCCACACCTGCAATGCAGACCCATCTGAAGAAAGCGAAAGAAACAGAGATTCATGTTCTGGCCCTGGCATCTTCCAGAGAGACTTTCATCATCCTGGTCTTTGTACTCTGAGTAAAAGGACAAGGAGGTGTTTACTGTGTTCTTTTGTTTAAATATGGGCACCGTTTAAAAGTAGAGTGTGCAGAATGAGGCATTTCCATTATTTAGAAAATCTAGTATGGGTTGACCTGGACAGGGAAGATGTTAGTGAATAGTGTGTCCAGGTACCTGAGTAACCTTAAAAGAATGAACTCAAGTTGGATAAAGGCCAACCCTGAGAGAGTAGAAAAAGGGAGGTGATTCATGCCTGCCGTGTTTCTGGCAGGAAACAGAGGGAAAGGGAGTGTGCCTTCCAAGGCTGCCAAGCAGGGACACAGCTGCCGTCCTGGAGGAAGTCCCTCTGCAGGTGGAAGCGCTGTGAGCAACATGTGAGGTGCCTCAGTGGCACCCAGAGACAAGCAGCGCCTTGGAGGACGTGATGAATGGAAAATGGTGAGAGACTGATATAAATCCTGATCCAATAGCTTTTATTTCTGACATCACAAAAACAAACAAACAAAAAAATCACTTTTGTAATAATCGACGTTGCCATTCCTTTGTGATTATAAAATGTTCATTGATTGTTAATACAAATACTTAAATTACAAACTTAAGTATGCTTGAAATGTGTTTAAAATGCACAGAGGGGAACAACACACCAGGTTATGAGCATCCTATGCACATAGCCTGGGCCATGGGCGCTTGAAGTCCCCAGTGGCTATTCCTCAGCTGCTGGAGCAGACGCACAGACCGAGGCTCCTCTCTAACTTCCCTGAGCAGCTCCGTCCCGGCTGTAGCAGTCGGGTCAGGTCTAATCATAGTTCCCACCCCGAAGTGTGGCAGGGGATAGAACAAGGTGGTGAGTGCAGGGTCTGGGGGATGTGGGAGACCCACAGGGGCACCACACCTCAAACTCACATCTTCTGTGTTCAGCTGAGGACGCTGTTATTGATGACAATGTGGGACTAGGGCCCCCACCTTAGTTAGAACCCAGCACTCTTTCCCCTACAGCGACTCCCCTGGCCCGTAGCTCTGCAGAGAGGGGCCACAGGCAGACACCCTGGGAAGGGCGGAGGCTGTGCTTCTCTCTTCTTTCTGGCCTTAGGCAAATGCTCAGACCCCTCCATGCAGTGACCAGAGCAGTACAGGTGGGGTTTCCAGAACAGCTCCCTGGTGGGGCAGAGGGGCTGACACTGCTGCCCTGTCAGATGACATCAGTTCAGTTTCTTGCTGGCCACAGTCCTGGTGTATTCAGGGCCCACAGAAACATTTCCAAAAACTTGTATGAAAGCAGATGCCCCTAATGGGAATGGACAATGTTCCTAACGGGAACACTGACACACACCCAGGCCCTTGGTGGTTCTCCAGTTAAATCCAGGGTGACCTGGCCTGTCCTCGTCTTGAGAGAGAAAGGAGAGCCTGTTGAGGTGGCCCAGGTGCCCCAGATACCGTCTTCTTTGATCCCACTTTGCTGAGTCCCAGAAAGCATGTTTCCTCTAGGATTACCTGGAAGCCCACCTCATGCGTGGCTTTTGTCACACCTGGCTGGTTGTCATGGGACCACTCTTCTCCCACTGCTTCCCAGCTCTGCTTTCATCTCTACTGAAGTACACAAGGTCACATGGCTTTTACGTGCATGATGATTTTCTGATTAAATATCCGAGCAAATTTTAAAAATCCATGCACAGACAGTGTGCAGGGCTGAGTTTACCCCAGAGAGCAACAGGTGACCAAGTAGCTGAATTCTAGATATGTGAACTTCCTAACTTACGATGATCTTTGTGAAAAATGATTGAGGTTGATATGTGCGGGGGCGGACACATTCCCGTGAAAAGGCTCCTTAGGAATATGGCAAAACCGAACGATTTTTGTTATGTGTTCATTACTGCATGGTCGATCCTCATTATTCACAGATTCTGTGTTTGAGAATTTGCCTGCATGCTAAAACTTATTTGTAACCACAAAATCAATACTCAAGGTGCATTCCCAGTCATATGTAGACCTGTGCAGGGAGGGAAAACATCAGGTTTCCCAAGGCACACCTCCCAGCCGAGGGAGAGCAAGGAAGGCTCAGTCTTCAACTGTAAACAAAAGTCCTTTTTGAGGTCCAGGTAGTGCTATGTTTTTTACATGTTCATGCTTTTATTGGTGGTTTTGCCGTTTAAAACAGCCCCCAGTGCAATGCTAAAGCTCTGGCTGGTGTTCCTAAGCACATGGGACCGTGATGTGCCTTTCGAAGAAAATGCATGTGTTAGAGAAGCTTCTTCCAGGCGTGAGTTATAAGGCTACTGGCCGTGAGTTCCATGTTAATGAATCAAAACTGTGAACTTTGTTTTATTGTGCTTCACTTTATTGTGCTTAACAGACATTGCAGAGTTTTTTTTTTTTTTTAAAATTTAAGGTTTGTGGCAACCCCGCATGGAGCAAGTCTCTCAATATCATTTTACCAAGACCATGTGCTCACTTAGTGTCTCCTGTCACATTTTGGTAACTCTCGCAATATTTCAAAATTTTTGTTATTATTTCTCTTCTCTTTCTGTGGTCCTTAATCTTTGATGTTACTATGGTGATTGTTTTTAGGCACCCTGAACCATGTGCCTGCTCACAGTGAAAGCAGCCAATAAATGTGTTCTGACCACGTTACCTGCTGGTCGTTCCTTGTCTGTCTCCCTCTCCATAGTCCTCCCTCTTCTCTGAGATACAGCAGTATTGAAAATAGGCCCGTTAATAACACTACGATGGCCTCTAAATGTTGAAGAGAAAAAAAGAGTTGCACATCCTGCATTGAAAACCGTAGGCTAGGAACACCGAGCCTAGTGAGGAAGGCATAGCGAAGGCTTAAATAGGACAAAAGCCAGATCTTGTGCCACACAGTTATCCGGTTGCGAATGCAAAGAAAACGTCCTTGAAAGAAATTAAAAGTGTTATTCCAGTGAATACATGAAGGAAGGCAAGAGAAGCAGCCTTATTGCTGACATGGAAAAAGTTTTAGTGGTCTGAATAGAAGATCAAACCAGCTACAACATTCCCTTAAGCCAAAGCCTAGTTCACAGCAAGGCCCTGACTCTCTTCAATTCTGTGAAGGCTAAGAGAGGTGAGGAATCTACAGAAGAAAAGCTTGAAGCTAGCAGGGCTTGGTTCATGAGGTTTAAAGAAAGAAATTGTCTTTATAACATAAAAGTACAAGGTGAGTCTGTCAGTGCTGATATCAAAGCTGCAGCAAGTTATGCAGAAGAGCTAGCTGAGACCATTGATGAAGGTGATATACTGCACAAATAGCCTCGTGTTGAAAGAAGATGCCAGCTAGGACTGTCACAGCCAGAGGGGAGAAGTCAATGCCTGGCTTCAGAGCTTCACAGGACAGGGTGACTCTCTTGTTAGGGGCTGATGCAACTGGTGACCTTAAGTTGAAGCCACTGCTCATTTGCCATTCCAAGAATCCTAGGGCCCTTAAGAATGATGCTAAATCTACTCTGCCTGTGCTCTATAAATGCAACAACAAAGCCTGGATGACAGCACATCTGCTTACAGCATGGTTTACTGAATATTTTAAGTCCACAGTTGAGACCTACTGCTCAGGGGGAAAAAAAAAAGATTCCTTTCAAAATATTACTGCTCACTGACAATACACCTGTCACTCAAGAGCTGTGATGGAGATGTACAAGGAGATCAATGTTGTTTTCATGCTGCTAACACAGCAACCATACAGCAGCCCATGAGTGAAGGAATAATTTAGACTTTCAAGTCTTATTATTTAAGAAATACGTTTCATAAGACTCTAGCCACTATAGATAGTGACTCCTCTGATGGATCTGGGCAAAGTCAATTGGAAACCTTCCAGAAAGGATTCACCCTTCTAGAAGCCATTAAAAACATTTGTGATTCATGGGAGGAGGTCAGAATATCATTAACAGGGGTCTGGAAGAAGACTTTGAGGGGTTCAGGCCTTCAGTGGAGGAAGTCACTATGGATATGGTGGAAGCAGCAGGAGAACTAGAACTAGAAATGGGGCTTGAGGACGGGACTGAATTGCTGCAATCACATGATAAAACTTTCATGGATGAGAAGTTGCTTCTCATGGATGAGCAGTGAAATTAGTTTCTTGAGATGAAATCTTACCCTGGTGAAGATGCCGTGAACATTGTTGTAATGACAAAAAAAGGATTTACATAAACTTAGTTGGTCAAGCAGCGTCAGGGTTTGGGAGGATTGACTCCAATTTAAAAGAAGTTCTACTGTGGGTAAAATGCTATCAAACGTTATCACATACTACAAATAAATCTTTTGCAAAAAAAAGAGTCAATAGCTGTAGCAAACTTCATTGTTGTCTTCTTTTAAGAAATTGCCACAGCCACTCCAACCTTTAGCAACCACTGTTTTTATTGGTCGGGAGCCATCAACATCTACATCAGACCCTCCACCAGCAGAAAATTACAGCTCACTAAAGGTTCAGGTGATCACTGGCATTTTTTAGTAATAAAGAATTTTTTAATTATGGTCTGTACGTTTTTTGGACATAAAGCTATTGCACTTCATGTACTACAGTATAATGTAAACATAAGTTTTATGTGTACTAGGAAACCAATAAATTTGTGTGACTCTCTGCAATATTCCCTTCATTGTAGTGGTCTGAAACCAAACCCACAATACCTCCGAGGTATACCTATATTAAATAGGGTGTCTTTAAACAGAACACATATAAAACAAGTTTATGTTTTGATTTGTTGACAAAAATGTGACCAGAGGCTCTCAGGAACCTAACCCTGTATTTCCCTCTGGGCAATGGTTCAGAATTCCTTAATTTTTGTTTGCTCTGACTTTACAGAACATGACTCTCAAATAATGAGAACTGTTTGTGTATGAGAATTGCAGAGTTACAGAATAGGAAAAATGCTTGAGTTAAACATAGATTCTAGCTCAAACTACCACTTGCATCATTTCATGTTTTGAGAAAAGGAATTGGTATGTCGGGTGTGTTTCCTATATTATCTCACTTAATTTTCACAGTAATAATGTAAAGGTGTTATTAAATGTTTTCACTGCTAGGAAAAGGTCAAGTAACTTGTCTAAGACCACACAGTGAATAAGGGGAAGGGAAGGAGATGTGGATGGAGGAGAAGGGAAGAGGAGGGGAAGAGAGGGAGAGAGACAGAGACAGACAGAGAGAGAAGGGAAGAATTGGACTCAGTCTGTGCCTCTCAGCTGTTTTCTCCCCCACTGGTCTGTGCTGTTAACCTCTGACCATCTGTATAATGAGAATATTGGACCAAATGGTTGTACAAAAATCCTTCCAGCTCTTACATTTCTGAATCTCTGCTGACTTTTAACCTTTCTGTGCACATCATGGAAATGCCATCCATTTTCCAACCCTGTCTGGATCCTACCTCCCAACAGCCCTGTAGGAAACTCTCATGATTTCCATTTCTTTCACGTTTGTCTATACTATTCCATGACCCAAATTGCCAGCTTATTGGGAAGACCTAAAAAGAGAGGATAGATAGATTTCCTGAGGCTCAGCTCATGTGGCCACTCCCCCACCCTGCACAGTCCATCTTGGAGCAAATTTAGCACAAAAGCGAACACGTTGCGAAGGACTTCTGCAGCTCTCCCCGCAGCTTTCATTTGCAAGCCTCGGCTCAACGGCTGTATTTCAGATGAGACTCCTATTGCTTTAACAATAGAGCAAATAGATCCCAAGAACTGCTCAAAGCTAAATCACTACAAATCTGACCCTCTTATTGTAAATTCCAAATAACAATACATTTCTTATTTTCCTCCATGTGTAAACCCAGAGGATTTCTTTATTTTTTGTGAAATCAGATTTTGTAGGTCTGTTCTACTGCTGTATCTAACAGTATTAATATCCCACTGTTTTATCTTACTCATTATTAGATAAATGTCTTTTAATATTTAACAAAAATAACACAACTATTTCTTTTGAAAAATTTATTTTGGAAGAAAATAAATATTTTCAAGTAGAATTCAGTCTGTATTTGTGGGATAGTTGAGAGTGTTGCTTTCCTGTGGTGTGATCAGAAAATGAGATAGGTCCTATGCTTTTGTTTTTAATAGGATACAAACCTTATCAAAATGGTTGTAATTAATAAGTTCACATTGCTAACTACACTCTGTCTTTGCAAGCATTGTTCAGACCAGAGGCACAGGGCAGTTTGGGGTAGTTTACCTGAAACTCTAGTACAGTAAAAATGCATAATACATGGTATCTTTTGTAATCGCATTTAGAACTCACTGTAATTTGGTTCCAGTAAATCAGCACATTTCAAATCAGACGTCCTCTGAGTACAGCCTGGACTGTGTTGGCAGCACCTACAGACCCCGCCTGCCTCCTCCAGGGCCAGTGGACGGGCAGGGCCAGCCGGGCTCCCCTGGACGCCCAGGTCAACAGCCTTCTGTGAGTCTGGCATTACGCACACAGTCTCACCACCAGGACAGGATGTCTTGTACGCTATTACAGAAATCTTTATTGTGAATTTGTCGTTTTCTTGATTTTGTGTGCTCCACTCTCTAAAGAGGAGAAAGCACCGTGATGCTCAGGTGCCTTCCTCTTTGGCTCCTGTGCTGCTTTTCTGATGCATTTTATTTTCCTCCTCCTGGAGAAATCAAGTCATTCACTGCGTGACCTTCTGTGGTACCTGTACTGAGACGGACAAGTCTTCTCCACAAACAGCCTCATCCCTCTCGTCTTAAGCGTCCTGCCATATATGGCCCGGCTCCAGTGTTACAATAACATCACACTTCATACCAGCCGTGCTGCTCGGTGCTTTTATGTGCATTATCTCGTGTTTACTCTTCATAACAATCCTGGAAGTCAGTCTTTTATACCTAGAGGTTATGGAGGCAGAGAGGATACCAGTAAGGCTGCCCAGCACAGCCTTGGCCACAAAGCCGGTGCATAACCAAGGTTGGCTTGTGCCAGCTGACCACGCACAGCCTCTGTGCCAGAATGGCTTCCACACAAGCCAGCTCTCAGGTGCTGCATGTTTAAAACCACCGTGTTCATTTAAGCTGCATGCTCTTCTTTTCTTCTTTCCTTTGACTTGATCTATCATTAGCAGCTCTCACCAGAGAAGCACCACATCAGTCCTGGGCAAATGAGCAGTGTTTATAAACAGTAGGAACTGCAGTCAGTTCACTGGTATGACGTGTGGCAGTTGTTAAAAACCAAGAGCAATAAGCATGTATCATACTATATTTAGGATTAAGCACATATAGATTTTTTAAATATTTTTGAAAAGCCAGTTTTGACTAAGTTGCATGAGATGTTTCTGTTAATATTAGTCGAGGGAGCCCATCAGTGTGCTCAAAGGCTGCTGTGACACCCTCAGGCCCACACGGACCTGCAGGGCTCTTCCCAGTGTGTCCCTGGCAGTCCTAACTTGAGAGGCCTGACCATAGAGGTGCCAATCCTGGAGCTTCTCCTCACCTGTTTACCTGTGGCACCCTAGCCCTTCTCCAGTCGTGAGAAAATGTCCCGAAGAAAGTAGAAGGGAAGAACAAGAATGGCAGTAAGACCTTTTAAAAATGTGCACGTTAATGCTTTTGGCTTCATTTGACATTGTAAACCTATCTTTTTAAAAAATAAGAAGACAAGCGTAGTATAGCTAGCACTCTTAACAGACGGCTTCCACCTACAGATAGGGTAGTATCTGTAATGCACAAGAGACAAACAGAAAAATGGAAACAATTGCAACCATGAGATAAAACGTGGCTTTCAGACTGTAGTGCCACAGAAAATGACGTATAGAATCCCAGTTGCAGGGGACAGTGGGGCCACACCATGCTGACATAACTCATCCCTCAGCTAGGAGGGCACTGGAGCTCAGGAACTCAGGGAGAGACTGTCCTAAAAATTGCTGGTTCTTTTTAAACATAATAAATTGATTTTGAGAATGCTGCGGCCGCACGAGGTAAACAAGAGGCATGTTAGAAGGCAGTGACGCCAGAGCAGGAGTAGATACACACATCCCCAGATACTTGCTGCGTGGAAACAGCAAGAGGGAAAAGAGAAAACCACAGATCTCTGACAAATAAGCTAAGAATCTTGATAAGCGAAAGGTCAAAACAACGACTTACAGCCTTTGTCTGAGATTTAGTCGGCAGAGAATGACCAAGGAAGCGAAGGACTGGGAGTAGAAAGCAGGGCCCTTTCCTAGCCTTGGAGCTGCGGGAGTAGTACATAACTGCTATGTACAAGTGTAAAATTTATATTTTATAAATTTTATGTTTTATAAATTTTATAAACTACTATGTACAAGTATAAAATTTATATTTTTAAAAATAATGCTTAAAATAATTAATTATATTAATACATCTTCATTTCCAGTCCAAAAGTACATACCTTATTTTGCAAATTGGCCTAAAATCTCCGTGCGTTGACTGAGGGCTCTGTTATACCATGCGGGGTGCCCGTCCTGCTGTAGAAACCTGTGCATCTTCAGTGCATGTTACTAATGCAGCATGTTGCCTTCCTGAACAGTCTGATGCCTGGCACCGGCACAGATTGTCGACTTAATTTCAATCTTTGCTTCCTTATCAAGACAAAGACATCTTAAAACAGCCAGGACCTTAAGACTAAGATCACGTGACATATTCCTTCATCTTTCTTAGAAACCTGAATGAGAGTCCAACAGAAAAATAATACTTATTTACGTACATTTCATGTTATGAAATACTAGAGGTGGGTTTAGATTCCATGTACTTCTCCCTGGGACAAGCCAAGCCAGTAGGAGCAGAGAAAAAGGAAACCCCCCCACACTCTGTGAACATAGGTGCTCTGAAAAGGAATTTGGAGGAAAGAGATTTTATTCCAGTGAACTGGTGTGTAAACCAGGGTGATTCGACCTTCAGTGTAAAAGGGAGATGCTTTCTGGGGAGCAAAGAGAGGGTTCAGGCTTATAGGGAGAGTCCCCACCCAAGTTCCCAGTCTGGTCCATGTATGCACATGAAGTACTGCAACTTGCTTACTTCTGATTGGTTGATTCAGGTGAACTCTGATTGGTTGGTTCAGTTGAGCACTGGTGTCCCAAAGTGGAACAGAGGTTGGATTTTGGGGGACTCTCTAACGCGGGTGACCCCTAGTCAGCAAATGGCTGCCTGGCTCTTTTTTAAATTTGGCCCAGTTAGCCACCCAGGATCCATCCTGAAGGACTGGCTCTTCCAGGTTCACATTTGTTCACACTCTTGTGAAAACAGGAAAACTGTGGACCAGGAGACCAAGTGTGGGAGGAGAGGCCTGCGAGAACAGGGCGAGCTCAGGGAGCAGGGGTCGGCCTATGGGGTTTCTTCTGATACCCCAGTTAGGTGCTGCACCTGCCCTGTCTCAGCAAGTGTGGGCTCCAGCAGGGACATAAAACAGCAGGGCCTTGCGGGTCAAGTTGAGTTCTGCCAGCAGCTGCTGAACGCTCGTTAAGTTCCAGGCACTGGATGAAGCACCAGGGATGCTGGTGCCGTTAAGATTCACTCTTTTTGGGACGTCAAGGAATGTGTGGGGCCGAAGAGTAAGGACACGGACAACCTTAGTAAAAGGTAGAACGTAGCGGGTGGTCTGTGAGAGATATCAGACAGTGTCATAAGAAGTCAGTGAAAGTTTGAGAAGGGTATTGACATAGTCTTTGTGCAGAAGGTTGTATTCGAGGTGAGTCTTAAAGATGAATAGGAGTTGCAGAGACCGAGAAGCACAAAGGGACACCTGAAGGGTCCCTGGGAAGGCGGGCACAAACACACACAGGATGGAAAAGGCTGCCAGACTGGGAAGGCTGCACTCAGTTCCCTCGACAGTGGGATATCGCCAAAGGTTTGGGGGCAGGAGAGTAACACCGTCCAAGGGGCTTGTCTGACCATGTGTGTAAAAAATAGTCTTCAGAGAGCAGAGAGACACATGGGTGGTTCTTGTGCAGTAGTTTGCAGATGTGGACCTGGGAGAAGGTGGAGACAGGTGACAGAGAACGGCTGTGCAGAGAAGAGACCCTGCGGAATCTGGCCACTGCAGGGCAGGCGTGCGGGGAAGAGGCTTGGTCAGAGCGGCTTCCTGCCCCGAAGAAGCCCGATGCCCACAGCTTCGGTGGAGCTGTTCAGAGAGGCGGAGGCCGAGGAGCTGCCTGGGGATGCTGCGTGGCTAGGCTGGGTCTGTCAGGCAGTCACGGCTGCTCACAGACAGGGCACGTTGGATTCATAAAAATTAGTACTTGTTCTCTAACCTTTAAACTAGGTTACACTGTAGGCAATTGTTTTGCTAATTTTTTTCTAATGAATCTTTGTATTTATTATCTATTTCTGTGTAACAAATTGTACCAATACTTAGTGGCTGAGAAAAACCTCATTTAACACTTGAGTTTCTGTGGGATAGGGACCCAGGCTAGCATGACAGCTCCTCCATTTGAGGGTCTCCCACAGGCTGCAGCCAAAGTGGCAGCTGGGGCCACAGTTGGCTCAAGGTTCAACAGGGGCAGGACACCCTTCCGAGAGTCTGCAGGGCTGGTGGCAGGACCCAGTTCCTCGAAGGCTTTTGCACTGAGCTGACACCACCCTGCTGATCCCCCCATGACCCCATCGGAGCAAACACTAAGAGGAGCTAAAGGCCAGGACCAGCACGGGAGAGCTCACAGTGCTTGTGACCTGATCGTGGAGGGGACATCATCACCTCTGCTGTATTCTGGTTGGCAGCTCACGTGCACGCTCTGCGTCCTCCTGCGGACTCACTGCTCGGTCTGTGCTGAGGAGTCACGTTGTCTCTTCCACTCAGCTCAGGCCCCTGAGAGGTAGCTTGATGGGAGGAAGGAGCAGGGTCGACTTCCTAGGCACCGACTTCCTCCTGATGTCCTTCTGCCATAGGCAGGCACGAGGTCGAGGCAGTGAGGAAACTGCTTACGGAGGTAGGCTGCAGCGTTTGAGCTGCACAGTGTGTCTGGAAGCCACTGATTTTATTCCTAGGCAGCAAATCGTCTTCCCTTTCCACCTGAGAAACCGCAGAGAGGTTGCCTTGTTTTCCAAAAGGTTAAAAGAAACCTAACCACGATGCGAACCTGGGCTTTGTGAACAGCATCATGATAAAATCACTGTGCATTATTTCCGGAACTCTGTCCCTCGCTGGTGTGACTATTGATTTTTAAGTTCCAATAAGGCATTTTCACAGGACAGTCCTATTATTATAAATGTTATAATGTTACATGTCACATTTGGAGAAAACTGTCCTTTTTTTCTGGGATTAATTCAAAAATAATTTCTGAGCTAAAACCCCACAAACATTCTCAGCTAACAGTAGTAGAATACCAATTGGAAGTTCTGACATGTAGCCTTCAGTACAAGAACTGTGATGACTGCCATTGTCATCCACAGCATCCTCCTTTGATGATGTGAAACTTGAAAAATGAGAATTTTTAAAAAATGACTCTGAGAAAGGTAAACAGATGAATTTGACTTAACTGTTAAGTTGGAATTCTCCATCACCTCCTGCAGTGCTTGGTTCCGTCTCAGCATCAGTGTCTCCTTTGGAAGCTTGAACAACTGGGTCACGTCTGTGGCCTGTTTCTTCACCTGTGAACTCTCGCAGGTGTTTACATGGCACTGTATGCAGCGCTGCATTGCATACATGTACGCGTGCTCCCCAGATCCTTTCCAGAGCCCCACCAGTGGAGGCTGTCATCCTGCGATTCTTTGTGAATGCCACCCCCAGTATGCTGTTGAGGAAACTAAGGCATAAGAGATTAAGAAACGTAATCAGAGCTCTCATCTAGACTTATGGTTTCCTGAACCTTTTCCAGAAATCTCTCCAAATGAAGCAAGGCAGATCCCCAATGAATGTTTTCAAATAATGGAATGACTTGATTAATGGATAAATAAATAAATAAATGTCTAAACAAATGCCTTGCAGGAAGCAGTGAAACAGTGCACAATATTTAATTTGAAATACATAAAGCCACTTGGCCCTGCAGTTCCACATGCTGAGTGAGTGAGTGGTTACATCAGCGCCGCAGAGGGAGCTCTTTGGCCAGGCCACTGCGGCTGGTGCCGAGTTCCTCTGAGGGGTACAGCTGACAGACAGGGACCTAGGGGGAAGGACCATTGCCCACTCCAGAGCATTTAAATGTCCCCTGATGAATGCTATAAACTGAAATGGAAGGTGCAAACAAAAGGAGGAAGAGCCCATTTTTCCTTTGCTCTCTCTACAGTAAAAACATATTTTGCATCTTTATTGAAAATTATCCCTTGTATTATAAAAATCACCCATTAAGAATAAACAATCCAATGATTTTTAGTATATCCACAGATGTGTACAGCTACCACAGGAATCTAGTTTTAGAACTTCTACAACACTCCGGAAAGAAACCACGTACCGTCGGGAGTCACTCCCCTCTCTGCTCTTCCAGAGCCCTTGACAGCTACTTATCTTTTTGTCTCTATGGTTTTGCCTATTGTGGACATTTTACATAAATGGAATCAAAGAATATGAGGGTTTTGTGGTGACTGGCTGCTTTCATTTAGCATAATGTTCCCTGATTCACCGGTGACCTAACATGTAATAGTACTGCATTCCTTTCAGTGGCCGAGTAACATTCCACTGCGTGCTTGAGCACGTTTTATTCGTGCCTTCATTAGTTGATGGCAATTTAAGTTGCTTCCACGTTGTGACTTTCCTGAATAATGCTTCAGTGCATAAATTTTGTGTGGACATGTTTTCGTTTCTTAGAGACAGGAGTGAAATTGCTGTGTCATGTGTTAAATCTATTTTGCACTTTGAGGAGCTGCCAAAGTCTTTATCAAAGTAGTTGCAACATTTCACATCCCCACTTGATATGTATGAGAGTTCCAGTCTCTCCACATTCTCACCAATATTTGTTATTTGTCTTTTTTCCTTGCAATAGTCATCCTAATGGATGTAAAGTGGTATCTTATTGTGGTTTTGATTTGCATTTCCCAGATCATTAATGATGTTCAGCATCTTTTCATGTGATTATTGTCCATTTGTATACTTTCTTTGGAAAAAACACCTATTCAAATCCTTTGTACATTATTAAATTGTACTATCCTCTTATTATTGTGTCGTAAGGATTATTTACGTATCCTAGATACAAGTCCATTGTCCTTTATATGATTCGTAAATATTTTTCCCATTCTTTGTGTTTTTCTTACCTTCTTGATGGTGACCTTTGTCATACAAAATTTTTAATTTTGATGAAGTCCAATTTATGTATTTTTTTTCTTTTATCTCTTGTGCTTTTAATGTTGTATTTAAGATGCATTTGCTTAACCCAAGGTGACAAAGATTTATTTGTAGGTTTTCTTCTATGATGTATATCTTTTTAACTCTTACATTTAGAACTATGATACATTTGAGTTCATTTTGTATATAAGTATTCAATTGTATTCTTTTGTTTGTGGTACTCAGACTTTTCTGTCCCAGTTTAATAGTCCTGAAATCCTTGTCAAAAATCAGTTGACTTTAAGCGTGATGGTTTATTTCTAGATTCTCTATTCTACTCCATCAATCTGTGCCAGTATCACATTCTCTGGGTCACTGTAGTACTTACTTACTTACTCAGTATAGGTTTTGAAATCCACAAGTCTGATTTCTCTGTCTTTACTCTTCTTATACAAGAAGAGTATTTTGCTTATACTGGGTTCTTGCATTACCATATGAATTTTAGGACCAACTTAATAATTTCATTAACAAATGTAGCTTGGATTTTGATAGAGACCAAACTGGACTTATAGATCAATTTGAGGAGTATTGCTACCTTAATAATATTAAATCTGTGAACATAGGCTGTCTTTCCATTTGTTTAGATATTTAATTTCTTAGAACACTATTTTATAGTTTTCAGTGTGCATATCTTGAATTTCTTTTGTTAGATTTATTTCCAGGTATTTCGTTCTTTATGCTGTTGTTACAAATTAGATTGTTTCTAATTTTTATTTTTGGGTTTTTTTGTTTTAGTTGTCTTAGTCTGTTCAGGGTGCTGTAACAAAATATCATAGACTTGGTGGCTTATAAACAACAGAAATTTGTTTGCACAGTTCTGGAGGCTGGGAAGTCCAAGACCCACGCATCAGCATACTTGGTGTCTGGTGAGGGCCTGCTTCCTCATAGACAGACATCTGCCTTCTTACTGTGTCCTCGCAGGGCAGTGATGGGCACCAGGAAGCTTTCTCAGCCACGTTTATAAGGACTCCACCCTCATGCCTTAATCAGCTCCCAGGGACCCCAACTCTTAATACCCTTACTTTGGAGGTTAGAATCTAAACATATGAATTGGGGGATATAAACATTCAAACCATAGAACTAGTGTGCAGAAATACAATTGATTATGGGACATTGATCCTTTACCCTGCAAATGGGCTGAACTAATGTATTAGTTCTAATAGCTTTATAGAAAATTCTAATTTTCTGTATGGATCATGTCATCTGCCAACAGAGATGGTTTTCTTTCTTTCCAATCTGAATTCACTTTACTTCTTTTACTTGCTTAATATCCTTGGCTAGACCCTCCACTACAATGTTGAGTAGAAGTATTAAGAGCAGACATCCTTGTTTGTTTATGATCACATGGGAAGCTGCAGTCTTCCACCATAGAATGATGTTAGCTGTAGGTTTTTCATAGAATGATCTTTATCAAGTTGAGAAAATTCTCTTCTATTCCTGGTTTTACAACTTCTCTGCTTTTATTGAGATAATCATGTGGTTTTTTTGTCCTTTATTCTATTGATACGGTCTATTGCATGAGTTACATTTTCAAATATTAAACTAACCTCGCATTTCTGAGATAAATCCCATTTGGTCATAGTGTATCAACATTTTTATACATTGATGAATTTGGTTGCTAGTATTTTGTTGAAGTTTTTTCTTCTATATTCATAAGGGGTATGGGTTTGTGGTTTTTCATCTTCTTGTGATGTCTTTGTCTTGTTTTGATCCCAGGGTATCATAAAAAAAGTTGGGGTGAATCTCCTGCTGTCCAAAATTTTGAAGAGTTTGTGAAGGATTAGTGTTAATTATTCTTTAAATGATTATTAGAATTCACTGATGAAGCCATCTGGGCCTTGGATTTTTATTGTTGAAAGTTAAGAAATTACAAAATCAACCTCTTTGCTTGGTATAGTTGTATTCACGTTACTTATTTCTTCTTGAGTCAGTTTCGGTAATTTATTTCTTTGCTGGAGTTTTCTAAATCATCTGTTGTTTAATTCGTTGGCATACACTTGTTCATATTACTCTTCTGATACCATTTTTACTTCAATAAGATCAATGAACATGTCTCCTCTGTCATTCCTGATTTTAGTAATCTGCATCTTCTTTATTTTTTCTTGGTCCATCTAGCTACAGATTTTGCTGATCTTCTCAGAAAACATTGGTTGTTGAATCTCTCTATCATTTTTTGTAGTCTGTTTCATGTCTCTCTACTCTAATCAATATTATTCCATTCCATTTATTCTGGGTTTAGTTTGCTTTTTGTTCAGTTTATTAGTAGGGAAGGTTAAATGTTCTTAATTTAACATCTATCTTTTTTAATACAAACATTTACAGCTATAAATTTTCATCTAAGCACTGATTTCGCTGCATCTTGATTTCTCTCTTTTAAAATTAATTCACATATCTTATAATACACCCATTTAAAGTGTGCAATCCAGTGGTTTTTAGTATGTTCAGAGAGTTGGGCATCCATCGCCACAGTCGATTCTGGAACATTTTCATCACCCAGAGAAGAAATCCACAACCATTAGTAACGTTTCCACACTTCTCTCCCCCACCCACATGCCCTCTTCCCTGGAACTCCTGGCCCCAGGCAATCACTTGTCTACTTTCTGTCTCTACATATTTGCCTATTCTGGACATTCAAAAAAAAAAAATTTCTCCTACCTAACAGTAATTTTATGTCCTTTGACTAACACCTCCCTGCCCCCAACCCAGCCTCCGTTATACTCCCTTGCACCCTACAGGTTTCATATGTTGTGTTTTCACATACACTCTTCACGAAGTACTTTCTAATTATCCTTGTGTTTTTTTGTTTTTTTGTTGTTGTTGCTGTTGTTTTTTGATTTTTTGGTCCCTTATTTATTTATGGTAGTTTTGTTTCTTTATATTTGTGTATTTCTAATTTCTGTTGTCAATTTCAAATTGCATTCCATTTCGGTTAAAGAACACACTTTGTATGATTTAAACCTTTGAAATATATTAAGGCTTGTTTTTTGCCAGCATGTAGTCTTCCCTGAAGACTATTTCTTGCATCCTTGAGAAGAATGTGTATTTTGCTGTTTTTGGATGGAGAGTTCTATAGGTATATGCTGCATATAGTTGTTTTATTGTATGGTTCAAGTCTTCTATTACCTTGTTAGCCATCTTCCTATTTATTTTATCCATCATTGAACATGGAGTATTGATATCTCCTACATAATTATTGGCTTATCTGTTTATGCCTTTTATTTTGCCAGGATTTGTTTCATGTATTTTGGTGCTCTATTGTGAGATGCACGTATTTTTATAATTGTTATATCTCACTGACTTGTTGAGCTTCTTATCATTTTAAAATGCCTTTTTTTTGGGGGGGTCTCTAATAAAATAATTTTCTCTTCAGTATATTGTGTCTGATATTAGTATAGCCAATCTCGCTCCTTTTGGTTGTTGCTTGCCTGGAATCTTTTTCCATCCTTTTGCTTTCAAATGTACTTTGTGTCTTTGAATCTGGAGTGTGTTTTTAGATAACATTTAGTTGGATCATGTTTGTTTTTTTTTTTTCCCAAATGCATTGTACCAGTCTCTGCCTTTTGATTGGGATATTTAATCCATTTATATTTAATTATTGGTAAGGTAATATTTACACCTACATTTTTTCAATTTGTTTTCTGTATGTCTTGGGGTTGTTTTGTTCTTGTTCCTCTATTTCTCTGTTTTTGCCGCCTTATTATTAAAAAATCATTTCCAGTATATCTTTTTAGTTCCTTTGGGTTTTTTAATTTTTCTTTTTAAATTTTTCTCTCAGTGATTTCCCTGGAAATTGCAATTAGCGGTTAACTTGAAGCAATCTAGTTGAGATTCAAAAGTAGAAAAAAAAAAAAAACTTGATTCAAAAGTAGAAAAAATACTTGATTCAAAAATAGAAAAAAATAAAGGCTACAAAATATCCCCCCAACTTTTGTGTTATTATTGCCATGCAAATTATATCTTTATGCATTATAATACATCAACAGAGTTTTATAATTACTGTTTTTCACTGCTGTATTTTAAAACACATAGGAGAACGAAAGTGTTACAAACAATATGTTTATACTATCTTTATATATATATGCAGTTATGTTTACCAGTGCTATTTTTTCATATGTTCTGTTCCCTTCCTTTCATCATAAAGTACTTCTTTATTATTTCTTATAGAACAGATCTTCTAACAATAAATTCTCTCAATTTTTTAAATCTGGAAATGTCTTAATTAATTTTTTAATGGACAGTCTTCTAGAGATATAACTTGGAATCCAGTCTCTCTACTCTTTGAAGATACCTTCATACTGTTTTCTGGCCTCCACAGTTTCTGATGAAAAGTCACATATTAACCTTACTGACTCTGCTTTGTAGGTGATAAGACATTTTTCTCTTGCAGCTTTCAAGATTTTTTCTTTGTCTTTTGTTGATTTGACCCTGGTATAGCTAGGTGTAGATCCATTTGAGTTCATTCTATTTTGAATTTGTTGAGCTTTTTAAATGTGTACGTTAACATTTTTTATCAATTTGGAAAGTTTTAAGCCATTATTTCTTCAAATATTTTTCTGCTTCTCTTTCTTTCTCTCCTTCTGGATCTCCCATCATGCATATATGGATAGACTTAGTGATATTCCACAGATCTGTAGGGCTATCTTCACTTCTCTTTAATTTTTTTTTTTTATGTTTCTGAGACTAGATCATCTCTATTAACATATTCTCAAGTTTCTGATTCTGTGTTCTGCACATGTTCAAATCTGTTGTCAAGCCCCCGTGATGATCTTTTCATTTTAATTATTGAAAATTTCAGCTCCATAATATTTATTTGATTCTTTTTTTATAATTTCTATCTCTGTATTGATATCCTCTACTTGAGGATGTTAAATAGGGAACTTGGGAATCATTGCCATGCTTCTCTTGAATTTTTAAGAAATAGTTTCCTTTAATTATTTAAACATATTTATAATATGTTTAAAAATCTTTGTATATTAAGCCCTAAATCTGAGACCTTTCAGGAACATTTTCTGTTGGCCCCTTTTTCTCTTGTGCATGTATCACATTTCCCCATTTCTTTACACTTCTCATGATTTTTGTTATGACACCTGAACATGTTTAGATAATGTCTTAATAATTCTGGTACCAGATTCTTACATCCTCCAGGAGTTGCTGTTGTTGATTTTTCATTGCTGTTACTTTGTTTTGTTTTGTTGCCTGTAATTATTCTGTAGATTTTGAGTATTCTGCATTGTGTAGCTACTGACTTCTCTGCTAGCTTTTTTCTTTAACTTCTTCGGGTTTATTATTTGTTTACTTGAGCCTGAACGCATCCCCCTTTTGCCAAGGGACTCTGTGTGAGGACGCCTGTGCCTTCACACTTCAGGCCTTTTGCAAGATGCCCTCACTTTTAATACAAGTTTGCACAGGGCCTCAAGGTCGCCCAGAGATGAGTGACGGGCAACTTTCTTTTCCTCATACCTTTCCTGCACATGGGAACAGACTTATAGATCCCCAAGAGTATGTCCGAGCTTTCCAGAGTTCCCTGTGGTGTCTATATCTCTTGGATTTCTTTTTAAACTCCCAGCCAGGCTTCCATTTGTCCCAGCTGAAATCGGAGCCTTAGGCAGCTGGGATGTTGCCCACAGTTTGCTGTTGTTTCAGTAATTCCCTGGAGGTAGATGTCCCACCCACTACTATGCACCAAGAGTCAAGATTTTCTAAGAACTGCAATTTTAGACAAAATACTGACTGTGCTCTAAGAACGGTGCTTTTAATGGAACTCCAAAGCCCATCAAATCTTGCACTGTCTTCAGTGTCACTGGCGTTTTGGCTACTGCACCACTCAGCTGGGATGAAAAGAGGGTGGGAATGGCCCAATCTAAAATGTCACAGACACTTATCAAGAGTCAGTAGTTCCAGTAGTTTCTCTTGGGTGGACAATTTTCAGTTTATTATGCAGCTTTGATTAATTGACATAGCTCTGAAGTCGTTGATGTTATTTGCTTTGCCAACCCATAAGCTTTCTTTAATTCTCCAGGTTTTCATAGCTCTTACCAGCATAATTCATAATACGGCTCCAGCTGCTTTTGAACCATGCGCAGTTGAATAACATAATAACCTATTCAACAAAGCTTTGCTCATTCTTCCTCCTCCTGTTCCTAAGGTTAAAACCCACAGTTCAGTACCTAAGATTACACATGGCCTCGCATATTTCCCAGAGTGTGAGAGACTTCAGTCTTTAATCTCCCTGCCAGACTGCACAAGCCTCAGCACCCGGTTCCTGCCTGGCGAGCGTCTCTTACCTCCACGGCTTCAGATGAGGGTTCTTCTTAACCTAGGATGATAATAGACCCCAGATGACAGTGCATTTGCTGAAGTTGCATGCATGTATGAGTGTATACATGTGTTTACTGTATTTTCCATCCATCGAGGAATCATAGCTTCCTAGAAAAAGTTAAAATCCTCTGTTAGAACTTGTACCTTAGTAAGAAAGTAATTCTTTCTTTGTATTCCCTCTGCCCCAAAGAGGTAATTGCATGCTGCCTTACACACGGCTGCCTGCCTCTGATCTTGTTCCCGCCATTCCTGCCTGCACTCTGGATGAAGGCTCCTCTCATGAAATTCTCTCCATACAGGACTGGTTAAGAGTATGGGCTCCAGAACCTGCTGCTCAGGTCTCAGACTCTGCCACTTACTCCTGTGGGAGCATGGAAATTCTGCTTCTCCTCAGAGTGCCTTCGCTTGTTCTCCTGCAAGGTCGGGATACATTTGTAGGCGTAGTACCCATTGCTGCCTCAGTGGGGTTGCTGCAAAGATTAAATAAGATAGTGCCTATCACAAAATTAGCTCTCAGTTAATGTTAGCTTGTAATACCATATCATTTCCATGCTCAGGTCTCCAAGTGCCCTGCGCAGCCTCCTGCGTGAGATCAAAACTCCTCAAACTGACTTCTGGTGCTCTGCTGTGCCTGGGCATCTCTTGCCCATCTGCGTCACATCTCCTGTTCTTCTGCACCGTTTAATCGGATGGCCGTTTAGTCTTGGATCTGCCTCTCTACCTTTGTTCAATGCGCTCTTTCCAACTGTACTGACACCTTACTGCTCCTTTACTTCTAACCGTACCCCAGAGGTATGGGTTTCTTTAAGCCTTGACTGGCACTTTAATCTACAAATTGATATCTCTTTCTCTGGAGTTATCTACAATTTATAGAACTTACCACTTATTTTGTAATGTGATTATTTAGTAAAGGTATAAGCACATCTAATGTGAGTCACAATAAGCTCGAACTCACAGCAGGTGTGTTAAGGCAACTCGTCAGTTCTGGTTAGAAAACTCTAGTACAGTGAGTATTTGTCATTTCTATTAAGACTGAACAGACACAATTTAAAGGATAGAATATAACTTTTAACTGAAACCAAAATTAAAAGAGTTGCATTTAAAAAAAAAATAGCTTAAGAGGAGGGATCTTTAATTGACCAGGCTCTAGAAGGTTCAAAAGATTTCTATCACAATTGACAGAAAAGTTGTTTAATAATCCACAGGACAGGTGAAATCATTAAACAATTGATTTATTCTGTTTCTATTTCTATTAAGATTTTTCAGCTGAGCACAGTTCAGTAACATTCTTTGAATGATTTCCTTGGAGTTTGCAGCCCCATGGTGAGAGGACGCACGCATACGGTCAGCTCGCGGGGCAGGGCTATGCGAGTGCAGAGCCCACGAGGGGCGGGGAGGAAGGAAGCCTTCCTTGGAAATGGAGACCACACCTAGGCTAAGTGTTGAAAGATACGCTAGACAAAGGGGGAAAGAAAGACACACCAAGAGAGAGAAAAACATGCACGTGGGAAAAAAAGTGTAATGGCGTGGAGCATGCAGGAGCTGCAGGCAGGTTAGAATCTCCAGGATCCATTGTCCGAGACGAGTGGCAGCAGAGGGAGGGGCTGGGGAAGGGTCTCAAGGCCACACGTGGAGCAGCGTGAGGATGCGCTGAGCCTAGATTTGCCTTCTTCTGTAGCCAGTGGGAGCCCCGCAGAGGACTTTGGGCAGGGAGAGACTCACTCACCATGTCGCTGGCTTTGAGAAAGAGAGCTTTCCAGAGGAACATGCGGAAGGTAGGTGAGCACTTAGGTGGTCCTTGTTCATCTAGTTGAGAGAGAACAAGAACTGGGACCATGCAGTAGTGGTGGGAGTGGGGAACAGGACATGGTTGGGACAAGCCAAGTGGGAGGGTGAGGGACAAGAAAGACTCCTCTCCAAGGTTGCCAGGGACTGAACGTTTGTGGCAAACGTTGGGGGCAAAATTCATGTGTTAAAATCCCTACCCCGAAGCTGATGGTGTTAGGAGGTGGGACCTCTGGTAGGTGCCGAGGTCATGAGATGGAGCCCTCTTGAATGGGATCAGCGCCCTTCTAAAAGGGACCCACAGAGCTCCCAGCCCACTCCCCCACTTCCGCTGTGTGAGGGCACAGTGAGAAGGCAGCATCTATGCACCAAAGCTGCCCTCGATCTTGGGCTTCCAGCTTCCAGAACTGTGAGAAATAAATTTCTTTTATTTGTATGCTACCAAGTTTGTGGTGTTCTGTTACAGCAGCCAAAATGGACTGAGACATAGATGTATCTTGGAGTTTTAACTAGCAGAGCTGAGGATAGGAAGAGCATTCTGTGCTGGGGTGGCAGGGGAGCAGTGATTAGCTGAAGTCTGAACATGGCAAATTTGAGGTGATTGTGGGACATTTTGGTGGATAATTTTAGACATTTGGATTCTAAAATTAATTGAAGTACTCAGTTTACATTTGAGAATTGTCAGCACACAGGTGGTAGGCAAAACCCTGAAAAGTGAGAGTACTGCCAAGGGAGAATGAGAAGAACAGTTAACAAAGGCAGCAAAACTTCAGAGAACAATGGTTTTGAAGAAGCAGAGCCCACCAGACGCCTAAAAGGAGCCGTCACCGGGTGCCTCCCTGGGAGCCAGCACAGTGATTTCAAAGACTGTGCTTTTGATAACTGTGCTGATCTTTCAAGGGAAGCTTGACAAAGAGGTTGTTGAGGAGGACAAGATGACATGGAATCCAAATGTTAAAAATCTATATTTACAATTCAGTATATTCATCTTCCCACCATAAGTCTCTACCTGGATGTCCCAGATTTGTCTCAAAATCAAACCATACCAAACTGATGCCATGTTTCCCTCCCAACCTGCACCTCCGGCATGTTTCTGATCTCCATGCGTCTCTGTTCTCGTTGCCCGCGCTGGTCACAGGCCACTGTTACCTCGCAGCCAGGCTCTGCAGGACACTCCTGCTCATTCTGTTTTCTTCTAGACTTGCCCCTACAGTTCCCACCATTCCAGCAAGTGTGGGCTTCAAACCATGCGGATTCAATCAACTAGCATTTCATACCTTAATTCAAGCGCTTCCCCCACACACACACATTTTATTTTTGGCTATTCCCACCTTCCCTTTCAGTCACAGTGTAGGTGCTACTTTCCATGAGAATCTTACCATCACCCCCAAAACTGAGAATCTGTCCTTCTCATGTGAGCCCATGGCATCCTGTGCTTCCTTGTCGTGGGGACTCTCAGGACACTGTGTGGTGCTTACCCACTCCCGTGTCAGCATTACCCCCTGGAGAGTACACATGCTGAGGACAGAGCCGATAGCAGTGCCCTACTCATGGTAGAGCGCTCAGACTTTTGGTGGATATTTGACCAAATTAGCGCCTTGATGATGATTACACATTATCCTAATCTAATTATTAATGGAGGTCTGCACAGTAGTTTTATTAACTGGTAGCTCATATTACTTTATTCATTTTAAAGTAATAGAGCTACATTTCTTTAAAACTTTTCAGAAATCCAAATTGGCTTTTTCCCCGTTAGTCGGGATTTGTGAGGTTTTACTACATATTAACGTTTTTTATTTCCTTGCCATAAATGAAAAACCACTAGAGGACCAGGCTTTGTCTGCACGTGGCATTCTAAAGCACCACTCTCTTCTGTTTTTTTTTTAAACTTTAGCCCATGTCTGCTTTTCCCATCGGTGTTATTATTAACATCACTACTAGATTCATCATTCCTACCTTGTATTTTTATCATTTCATACTTTCTAAAGTGTCTTCATAATTTTTTGTCTCATTTGATCTTTAAAATAGTCCATTAGGAACGCAGATAAAGTATAATTACAGACATTAGCCAAACATGGATATTCAAGTGGATGTTAGATGACTTTTACAAGGGCACCAAAAATAAATAATGATATTGATGAAACCCATATCTGGTGCTCATTCCATTCATGTTCTTTTTTCTTAAAATGAATATTTAGGCTGGGAGTGGTGACTCATGCCTGTAATCCCAGCATTTTGGGAGGCCGAGGCAGGAGGTTCGCTTGAGGCCAGGAGTTGGAGACCATCCTGAGCAAGAGCAAGACCCCATCTCTACAAAAAATAGAAAAATTAGCTGGCCTGGTGGTTCTTCCTTGTAGTCTCAGCTTCTTTGGAGGCTGAGGCACAAGGATAGCTTGAGCCCAGGAGTTTGAGGTTGCAGTGAGCTATGATGACACCACTGCACTGTAGTCTGGGTGACAGAGTGAGACCCTGTCTCAAAAAAAAAAACAAAAGTACTTACAACATTGATTTTTTTAAACTTATTTTCAAGTCAACGAATTATTGTAACTGACGTTTTGCTGCTTAATATTTTAGGTTTGGGAGAGATATGCCAAGATTTGTTCAGTCGTGGCATCTGTGATGTGTTAGATATCTATACAGCTAGAATACGCAGTTCTCAGTTCTTTGTCTTGCTCTCCAGGGTAAAATGAATTGGGCAACTTCAAATCTCAAAAAGAGATTGTAAAAAAAAAAATAAGTATAATATCTCATATCAAGCCAGAAGGAATTTTTTTAGAATTTTTCAGTGTTCTTGTATTGCTTTGGGCACTTACTCCCCAAGAAGACTTTGAGATGACAGAGAAGCACCACTGGCCCTCTTAACTTGGAGTGCTCCGTGCAGCACAGGGTCTCTGCGCAGAGAGGGGCAGAGGCGTGGGGAGCTTAGACAGAGAGATGGGGGGGGGACGGATGGATAAGGCACTGATGGAGAAATGAAAAGACAGAGCATCTTGAAAGGAAATATGAACTTCCCTTCTGCAAAGAGTAGGTAAAAATGATGAATTTACTACTATGACAAATCTCTCTTACTCAAATTAGGTTCTTCCTACTTTTTTAGAGAGACAGTATAGATGGAGCATCAAGGAAGTATAAGATGGGTTTTATTTTTTATTTTTATTAAGGTGTAATGACAAAAATTGAATATGTTTATCGTGTGCAATATGAAGTAAACATTATGAAATGGTTAATCAGTCTAATTAACATATTCATCACTTCACATCCATATCATTTTTTGTAACCACCATCTACTCTCTGCTTTTACAAGTTCAGCTTTTTCAGATTCCACGTATAAGTGAGATGATACTGTATTTGTCTTTCTATGCCTGGCTCATTTCCTTAATATAATGTTCTCCAGGTTCATCTAAGTTGTTGAAAATGACAGGATTTCCTTCTTTTTTACTTTAAAGGCTTAATAGAATCACGCCCTGTGTGTGTGTGTTTATATGTCACACTTTCTTTATTCATTTCTCTCTCCATGGACACTTAGCTTGACTCAATACCTCGACTGTTATGCATAGTGCTGCAGCGAACACAGAAGTGCAGATATCTCTTTGGCATACTGATTTATCTCATTTGGATATGTACCCAGGGGTGGGACTGCTGAATCTGATGGTAGTTCTGTTTTTAGTTTTTTGAGGAACCTTCATACTCTTTTCCATAATGTCTGTACTAATTCTCATTCTCACGCACAGCACACACAGGTTCTCTTTTCTCCACATCCTCGACAATGCTTTTTATCTTTTGTCTTTTTGATAATGGCCATTCTAATAGGTGTGAGGTATTTCACTGTGGCTTTAATTTGCATTTCCCTGATGTTTAGTGATGTTGAGCATTTTTTCATATACCTGGTTGGCCATTTGTATGTCGTCTTTACAGAAATGTCTGTTCAGATCATTTACCCTGTTTTTAATCAGGTTATTTATCTTCTTGCTTTTGAGTTGTTTGAGTTCCATACATATTTTGGATATTAACTCTTATCAGATGTATGGTTTGCAAATGTTTCTCCAATTTAATAGGTTGTCTTTTCACTCTCTTGAGTCTCTTCTTTGCTGCGCAGAAGCTTTTTGATGCACTCTCATTTGTCTATTTTTGCTTCTGTTGCCTGTGCCTTTAGAAAAAAAATCATTGCCCAGACTCCCATCAAGGAGCTTTTTCTCTGTGTGTTTTTCCAGCAGTTGTACTCCCTCCACAGCCCCAGGCTTCAGGCTGGCCCCAGGCGGGGCTGGCCCCTACAGCCACAGAGTGTAGGCCCCTGTGACTCCAGATGAGATGAATTTTAAATTCATAGAGGAAAATAGTTTTCTCCTAATCACCAAGGAGAGGTAATAATGATTAAGTAACTGCTTCCTCCCTCTCCAATCTCTCTCTCTCTCTCTCTCTCTCTCTCACACACACACACACTCTCACACTCGTACACACCAAAAAAGGCAAAAAGAACACAAGTGTCTGTCTCCAAAAAAGCCAATTATAATGTTGGACCATTAAAAGCAAATCATAATTTTCATCTTGAGATTTTTTTTTTTTTAGTGACTTTGTGTCATTATAGGTTATGAGGAGTACTATTATATTTCAGGTATTTCCTTAAGGTAAAAATTTCAGCAATATGTTTATTTATAAAGTGAGTAATTATTAAGTCTATATTGAGAATTTAAATGATCACACTTCAGAATGTTAGTTCACATGAAATGTCCAGGAAAGGTGGTTTACTCTTTTTCTGTGAACGGAATGGTACCTGGTGTGAGGACTGGGAGGGTCCAGATTCCCTTTTCCCTGGTAGACTAGCTGTGTGACTTCAGCACATTTGCATAGTCTTCCATCTGCTCATACATGGATTGAGCATGCTTTCCTAGATGAGCTTTCAGACATGTCAGCCATGGACTCCTCTCTACTGTGGGAAGCTCTCTATGCAAATGCATGGAATTGGGGTTCTTTGGTTGGGGATACAGCTCCTCACAGAACTCCCATCGCATCTCCTGGCTCTTCCCACACTGGCTTCTGAGATATGTCTTCCAAACCAATGACATCAGAGATCACCATGTAAAATTCACTGGACCAGATAATCTCTAAGATCTTTTCAAGTTTTAGTATGCTCTGGCACTATTATCTTGATATAAATTAAATGTCTGGGAAGTTGTCACTTGGTATCTCTCCAACAATTAGTATTGTTAGACTTCAAAAAAAAAAATTGAGGCAAAATGGTAGGAGAATAGTATTTCATAGTAGGCTTACTTAGCATTCCTCTGGTGAATAATTGTTGATGATTTCTTCATATATTTATGGTGTATGTGTTTTCTCTTTGGGGAAATGCTTACTAATGTTTTCTGCAAAATCTTTTATTGTACCGAATATGCTTTTCTTATTTATTTTGAATTCTTTTAACAGTTAAGCTGAAAATCAAATCAAGGACCCAACACCTTTCACAATAGCATCAAAGAAAATTAAATATTTAGGAATGTATTTAACAAAGGGGATGACAGACATATATAGGGAGAACTACAAAACACTGAGAAAAGAAATTGTAGAAGATCTAAACAGATGGAAAACCTTACCATGCTCAGGGATTGGTAGAATCAATATATATTCTTTATGCAAATCAAGAATCTGTCTTCTCACAGATTATAACTTAAGCTCCCACTTTCTTTGAAGTGTCTTTTGGTGAACAGGTTTTTAGTTATAATATAGTCACATACATCCATCTTTTCTTCTATAGTCAATGCTATTGGTGTCTTGTTTTACCTTATTCTAAGTATATATTCATCTGTTTTCTAGGAACACCTCTAAGGCTTTGTTTTTGATATTTAATTCCTTAGTATAGCTTGAGTTTACTTTGTGTATGATGTAAGAATGCAGCTTCATTGTTTGCCTTTAGACAAGCATTTTTTCAGTTCCATTTATTGAAGAATATCCCTTTTTTTAATTTTTTGACATGCCTTCTCTATTTTAAAGTTCCCTCATGGAAAATGTATAGGCCTGTTTACAAACTCTGTATTCTGTTTATAAGTCAATTTCTCTATCCCTTGCCAGTATCACACAGGATTAATTACTACAGCTTCCGCACAAATCTCAAAGTCTGGTAGAACAATTTCCCTTCCCCGATTTTCTCCTTCACAGATGTCTTAGATATTGTCAGCCCTTCACTGGTCCATGTAAATATCAAGTTCCTTGCAAAACTCACTCAGTATTTTAGTTGAAATTGCATTATCCATCAATTTGGGGAAGAATTGACATTGTTACAACATTAAGTCTTCCTAATCATGATGCCATTTAGCTCTCCATTGATTGAGGTCTTCTTTAACATCTCTTAATGAAGTTTTGTAATTTTCCCTATAGAGGTATAGCACATCTTTTGCTAAATTTATTATGGACTTTATATTCTCTGAGACTAACGTACATGCTTTTCTGAGTGACACTCTGGTGGCACCTTAATGAACTCCAGTTCCAGCTCCTGTGTCAGTTCTTCTAAGGACGGGGGTGGGAGCAGCCAGAGCAGAACGCAGTGGGTCCTCTCCACCCCTGGCTCCCACGCTGAGGGGGCAGCCGTCGCGCAGACCAAGCGGCATCTCAGCCCTCCACCCCCATGCTGCTCCTTCCTTTCCCGGTGGCGGCCTGCGGTTCATCTTGGGGTCGGCCTTGCTATGGTCAGCGCTGGCTAGTTCAGCACTTGGTAAGAGTGAGACCGACTCTCATTTCCATTCACGGTAAACGTACAGGGCATATTTGTGACCAAGATCATTTTAGTGAGGAGGAAGCTGAGATTTACAGAGGTCAGATGCACGTCATTGTCACACGGTGAGTGACAGAGCCCTCTCAGAGTCCACTCCTGCCGTGGACATCCCAGGGGGCCCTGCCCTGCAGGGTTATTGAGACGTTTGGATGAGTTAGTGTTTGCAAAGTGCCATGACACAGGTGGTACACACTGAGTGGCAGGGGAGCTTTTCTGTCATCATCATCATCACCATCGTGACTCTGTGCTGTCCTCAACCACAAGTATCCCGTTTAATAAGAGAAACAGGCTGTGGATCTAACCCTAGTACAAGGTATCATTTTGGTGCTACAGTAAAAGTTTAAAGTGTTTTGGCATTTAAGAACTATATGTTACTTTTTTTTTGGAAATTGAAAGAATGTATTTTGGAGAAAGTGGCAATTGAACTGGGCTTTTATAAATGAATAAAATTTAAAAAGTAAATTTAATGTGAAGTAGATGATTTATAGTGGAGGGCTGGTGTGAAAAACGTCATGAGCCTAGGAAGCAGGAAGACACTCACTTTTTGCAATCATTCTTGTAAAACATAAGAATTTGAGTGTTGTTTTTTTTTTTGGCTGTTAAATTTTATGCCTAATATCTTCTTTCTATTTTAACTTCCAGCTTTGGTTCTAGATGTTGTGCGTGTATGTGTGTGTGTAAAGGAGAGAGATTGATAAACTCTAGGAAATTGTTAGGGTCCAAAATAAACAGAATTTTTATAAGTTCATTTAAAAAGTGTCATCTTCTCCAAATAAGTAAAAAAAAAATACACTGTGTTATTGGAATAGAATGCAGCAGAGAGATACTCTGCGTAAGCTCATTGCAAGAAAGCAAGATGCCCGGTGTTAAGCCAATGGTAGACTTTTTTCTCCCGTTATGGGATGGTACAGGAAGCCACGTGAGGGGGTTGAGGGTGGCAGTTCCAAGTTAGGGGAGGATGATTAAAATGCCTACGCTGGTTGAATAATTTAAAATGTCAAGGAGTTTGAGACAGGTGATCAATTTAATCAAGTGGCAGTTGTTTGAGGAAGGGCTGCCTCTTTGAAAGAATCAATACATGCAACCAAGTAAGAGAGGGTACCTGTTGTTATGTTTTTAATATTGCCATACATTTTAACTTTGAATATCTTCATGACTGTATATGTAGCCCTCAATTTTGAGTATTGTAATTGTTTAAGAATTTCTTTGTTAATCTTTGATTTGAATAGTATAACTATTACTGTAATTTGATGAGATTTTCAAAGTATACTTCTTTCTTAATTTTGATTTTGTTATATCCAAACATTGAAATACTTTAATCTAGAACCATCTCATATTTTATGAATTATAAAAAGCAATGAAGAAAAAGTTATTCCATTGGAAAATTTACTTTTCAACAGGCTTTTCTGAAATGTATTTATTTTACTAAAATAGAAGTATCCATTTATCTATATGAATTGTATTGGACATTTTTGTGTTC
Organism: Avahi laniger; assembly: GCA_963575035.1. Classification (NCBI taxonomy): domain Eukaryota; kingdom Metazoa; phylum Chordata; class Mammalia; order Primates; family Indriidae; genus Avahi; species Avahi laniger. The sequence goes on along the minus strand of CAUYSK010044634.1, from coordinate 39,518 downwards.
CATAATACTGTCAATGGTTCTACCTAAAAGTTTTAAGATTGTCAAGAACTGCAATTGTCTGTGATTTAGGATTGTGTAGATTATTGTGCTAAAAAAAAAAAAAACATAAAAAGACACTGTGGCAATATTTTAAAGTCTCCTCTCTGCACACACACTTTTGGTGTGCCCAGAAATGTAAGAATTATTACCCTCAACATCTCCATCACGTTTTTATTTCTTAAGAAACCTACAGAATGGCCACCATGTCTCCGTGTTAGAATGTTTGGGATGCTTGCCTCCAACCATTCTTCTCAAAAATTTTGTTTTCCCATGTTCTCCCAGACAACTTATACCCTTACAACAATTGGAAATGGTTAAATCTGGCCATGATAATGTAGATTTGGGTCCTCAACTGCTGTTGGGACATGATCTCCCAAGCAGGGGACTTAGGGCCTCTTGGAGGTAGGACTTGTGCTGGCTGTACTGCCACCAATCTAGGCCTTGTGTTTGCCCATGGAATCTTCAGGGAGTGAAGGGAAACAACATGAAGTCTTCCCATCCCGCTGGATGTGAATCCACACTTGTCATTTTCCATAGCCCCTCTCTCTGGACTTCTCCCCTTCCCTGACACTGTCAACCAACCCCCAAAGAAGCCAGGTAAGATCTCACTAGTATTTAATGTGTCCCACAAGAGCTTAGCTTCAAATAATGGCTATTAAATGACCATTTGGTGAAAGTTCTCTACCCTAAATTTCTAGGGATTCTTTTTGTGACTCATCTCATGGCATCAATATCTAGTGTTAAAAGTCTTTGGTGTAGTCAACACTAAGCAAGGATATATGGAGATATGTTAGAAATGATTAAGGAAACTTGTGACAATTTTTTTTAAAAATCTAAGTGCATGTCATCTGGCTCCAGAGTCCAGAACACCTCCAGCCAAGAGCCAAGGCAAAGCACGCTGAAAAGCCACCCCCAGGTTAGGAAGCACCACCCACGTGAACAGGGTCTCCAAGAGATTTTCTAATGCTATCCATTAAATACAGGCAGGTCTGAGGATCTCCAGATGTCTGAGCAAGTCCTCTGATATGAAAGAGAACAAAACAAACAAACGATAAAGGAAAAAAAGCAAATTGAGAGAAATAGAGACTCCACAAGAGGAGCAGAGAAGCTACCGTTTGCTTCCCCAGAGTCACAGGAGATAAACCACTGGGTCTATTAAGCAAGAGCAGATTTGTTTTAAGTGGAAGAGGGAGAAGATGATTCAAATAACCGGGAGATCAGTTAGAAATTGAAAAGATGGGTGTTGACATTCAAACTTAAAAGCATCTCCCTGGAAAGGTGAGAAGGTAAAGTAGAGGAAACCTGATTAGAGCAAAAGGACGAAGGGTCGGAAACAAGGGAGGGTCAGAGGAGATGTCCAGTCCCAGCAGGACCGTTGCCTGTGGAGCAGGAGCTCCAGAGGGAGTGGAGAGAGGAGCACCACCACAGAAGGAAGGGCGGAGAATGCCCCAGAAGACCCACAAGTGCCCCCCATGGTGAGTGAAGTGGAACATACACACCCGCTCACTGGGGCAAATTTTAAACACTAGAAGTAGAGAGAAATGGCAACAATTCTGGGTGCCGGGGTCTAGGGGGAAGGATTCAGACAAAGAACCTGCCAGCGGTGGAAGCCCAGGGGCTGATGCCCTCGCTCGTCTGGGGGAGAATTATTTCCAATCTAGACTTTTTTACTTGGACAAATGTTAGTTGGCGTCAAGGCAAAAATAGACATTTAAACATTTAGAAATCATCTAAGAAAATATCTTCCAAGAACCTTTCCTTAAGAGGCTACTGGAAAATGTCTTTTACCAAAAAGAGGAAGTAAATCAAGACAGAGGAAGACAGAGGGGGCGGGGATCCCCTGACAGCCCGGCGACTGTCCTGAAATGACTCTTCTGAAGAACCACAGCAGACCAGGCCAGACGGAAGACACAAGTGGCTCCCGTGGGCACCAGAGGTGTTCGCTTGTAAGAGGAGGTCCCCAGAACGACTTGTTTAGAGTTTGGGGTAAATTCGTGATGAGTACCTAGGGAAGCATGCAAGTGCACAGAGAGGAAAATCTGTGCAGAAAAGGAACATAGTGTAGTGCGTGAACCACCTGTCAAGAGTATTTTCAAGGTGATGATAAACATTACCTAACAGTCTAACATAACGTCCAACATAACGACTCGGGGCAGTGTGTGAGAGGTGGGCTTGGTCACCGTGTGTCAGCGTGCACCCACCAGTCCTCCTCGGTGGGAAGCTGACAGATCTAGTGCTTCACAGCCAGGACGCCGTTTGTGCAGGGACTCGGAGGCAGATGACAAAAGGAAAGGCTCCCAGAGCCGAACTCCTTTCCCTGAGGGAGCTGGAAACACAGTGGGGTGGTGTTGGGGGAACGTTTCTCGTAACAAGCTGCGTAGAGCTATTCGACCCTTAAACTCTGTGCTTGTATAATGTTGATGAGCACATAGATTACATGCTTTAAGGTCTGTGCTTCCTGTTTTTCATTGTGACGGCTCATAATTGCAGCCTGCCCGACCGCAAGCAATCTGGAGCCAGCTGCAGAGCTCCCTCGGGCCCTGAGAGGCACAGAGAAATGCTTCCTGGAACCCGGGGATCAGATCACAGGTCCTTTGGGTGGCAGGGGAGCGGGGGAGGAGAGTGCAGCTCCCTGGTTTTACCTTTCGAACAAGAGCCATTAAAGCTCTTCAGCTTCCCCTCCCTCCCTCCCTCTGGGAATAAGCACATTTGGTAACTGACAAAATGTTGGTTCCTTGACATCGATGACTTCCCAGGGGTCCTCAAGGTTGTTGCAAGGGGGTCTGTGTGAACAAAGGTGGTAAACACAGCTGCTTTAACTTCTGTATATGGAACTGGATAACATACATGTATTTTTCTTACAAACAGAACTGCTTTAGAGGGGCTCCGAAGGGACTGTAGCTGCTGGCAGCCCTGGCAGTCACTCGCGATTGACCTGTGCTCAGGGCTATGGGACTCAGCTGCGGGCACTGCCCCCCGCCGGCCACAGATGGGCCTCTCCTGGGTACAGGCGGTGGACAACACAGCCACGTCTTCACAGAGCCAGCAGTAAAAACAGGAAGCAAAAGGGACATTGGTAATAAAATACTAATCAATAAGGGCCACATTCGCCTCAAAATTATCCATACCCACTCTCTAGGTTTTATTTGTCTGATCGAAATTTCTGTATTGCAGATAAGTATTTCCTAGTATTAAAAAAAAAGTTAAAAGGAAAAACAATACAGAGCAAAAACTCTAACCCAAGCAGCTTTTTTCATATATTGAGAATTCGAATAACCCTAGTTATAATATATCATATGTGGAGAAGCACTTGCAGACATCAGGCTGGAATATTCTTTCCCACCTCATCATTTGGAAACAAACTCTTAAAAGAACAAAAGAAAGGAAGAGAAGGAAGGATGGAGGGACAAAGCAGATAAACACGTCTGGCTTTTTAGCCTCAAACGCAAACATTTCAAACAGAAGGTCATTTTATATCTAATTTTTATTATGACAGGATATGTTATTAAATTTCAATCTATCTCTTTTCTATAATCAGTCTAAAGAACCAAACATAGGTAATAGATCATTCTGGAATTTTTAGGCAAATAGTGATTTGTATTCACTACATAACTAATTTAAAGTAAATTAAATAGCACATCCCCTTGTTAAAGTGGAAAGGAAGATTCTTTTTCACGTATCCTGAATATTAATAAAGATACAGTTAAAACGAACTTCACAGCACAACTGTTCAATCCTACAGCCGTGCTGCCCAGGAGCTGCTGACGGCCCTGAGATGCGGGTGGGGCTCATTTCTTCGTTTGCTCGTGAAATGTAGCCGACTTCCGCTCTGCACACCCCATGTCCACAGCAGGCCCAGTCCTGGGCTGTGGCGCCCACGGAGGCCTCCCGGAACCCGGGCGCTGGTGAGGAGTCCACGGCGACAAAGGTGCACTGAGCCCTGTGAGAGCCAGGAGAGAGCCCCAGCCCGAGTTGGAGCCTCCAGAGCTTCCTGGAGGAGTCTTTCTGGAACCTTCACCATGTCTGCTGTGAATCATCAGTTTGTCAATATTCATCTGTAGAACAATGTCATTTTCTCTGTACTTAGATTTTTTGTTATTATTTTGTTTTTTTACTACAATGATTCTGAAAGGTGGAGAGCCTAAGAAGAAAGAGACATTATTGAGGAATTTGAGAAAAAAAAATTTTTAAAGAAATGTCATCAAAGCGCTAGGTGCCCCGGTTGAGCAGCAGATCTAGGTTTATGTGTTTCTTGGTGTGAGCCATCTGGTCCAGTATGGTCCAACGCACACTTTCCATCCGGGCAGGAATTAACGCCTCTGGCATGGAGTGTGACCTGGGGACCCTGCTCATTGGCACCGATGGAAAACAGATCCATCTGGGTACTTCGCTGGTGCTGCCCGATACGACTGCTGTGCGCTGCCTGGACCAGCTGTGGGTGCTTTCATCACAGGGCCCCTGGGGATAAGAAACCCGTCACTCAAAGGCAGTCACCTCCCCTTCTGATTTGCTTGCTTAGAGTAGGCAGCCAGGGAGCCTGTGGGCGCAGCGGCCCCTGCGCTCCAGAAAGGTCTGTTCAGCCCCTCCAGCGTCTGGCGCACGGACCCTTTGAGGAAGAGCAGACGGCTGAGTCCGTGAGACTGGCAAATGCCTGCTTCCCTCGAGCACCAGCCGTGGCTCCATGGTCTCTGAGTTTATGTAAACGACGATTGCATATTCGACTCTGAGGTAGTAAGTTCTATAGTTTTGTAACTTCCATGTGAATTAATTCTTTCTTTAACCGTCCGCAGTCACTTTCAAATGCTAGGGGCCTACTGGGCAGTGGCATTCCACAGTGAAAACAGGACTCGGACTTCACTGACCACCAGGCCTTAAATCTCAGGGCTCATCTACGAAGTAAAGAATGATTTCTGACCTGTCTTCTCCACAAGGGATTATGAAAATCACCTGAAAATGATGTGTAAAATCATTTTGAAGAATGTTAATGTGCTATTTTTTAATAATATTATTTTCTAGTGTTAGAAAAATAACTTTTATAAAATAGTTTTTATCTAATAAATTAGTTTTCATTCATTTATTCATTTGACATACATTTGTTGAGAATCTTCAGTGTTCCAGGAACAGTTCTGGACTCTTGCAATTGAGAAGCAAATCAGACAGCAGAGTCTCTGCTTTTCTGGAGTGTGGTTTCTGGCGGGGAGAGTCAGAGATGGTCCGTAAACAGATGCGTGATACAGGAGAGAAAACTCATCGCTGGACTTCACCAAAATCAAAACATTTGCTCTACAAATTACCTGTTGAGACAATGAAAAGACAAGGGACAAACCAGAAAAAATACTGCTTTCCACACATTCAACAAAAAACTAGTATCTAGAAGATACAATGGACTCTCAAAATTAAACAATTTAAAAAAATTTAGTAGGAAAATGGACAAAAGACATGGACAGACATCTCACCAAAGAGGAAGAACAGATGGCAGATAAGTGCATGAAAAGATGCCCAGTTCCAGCAGCCAATAGGGGGAGGCAAGCTAAAGCCACATGGGCTCTCACTGCATACCCAGCTAGCTAAAATTAAAAGGCAGTGAGGACACCAAATTCTGAGGAAGATGCCGAGAAACTGCATCACTCATACCTGGATGGTGGGACTGTAAGATGGTACAGCCACTACGGAAACCAGTTTGGCATTTTCGTTAAAACCTAGACATATAATCACCATGTGACCCAGTTAATGGTACTCTCAGATATTAATCCCAGAAAAATGGAAATTTGTATTCACAGAAAAACCTGCACACAATGTCCACAGCAGCCTTATTCAGGGCAGCCCAACACTGGAAATGCCCCAGATGTCCTTGAGAGGCCGGATCATTAAACCTTGGTCCAGCTGTGCCATGGAATACTACTCAGCAATTAAGAAGAATAAACGACTCACACGCAACAACCCAGATGAATCGCAGAGAATTATGCTGAGTGAGAACAGCCAATCTGCAAAGTTTGCACAGCGTATGCTTCCATTTATAGAACATTCTTGAAATGACAGAATGCTAGAAACACAGATGAGAGGCTGCCAGGGGTGATGGGGAGAGGGGCATGGTGGGGAAGGCGAAGCCAGGTCCTCGGGTGCCACATGCTCTGTGTGCTGGCTGTGGTGGATGCACACACCCGCACGTGGGATGAAACTGCACAGCATCAAGCACATGCACGTACGAGTGCACATCAGACTGGGACCCGTGCACATGAGCGGGTTAGCGGGTGTCAGTCTGTGGTGATCATGTGCTATAGCTCTGCACAGCGTTGCTGCTGAAGGACTCTGAGACAGGGTGCACAGGATCTCTGCACAGTTTTTTCCAACTGCACATGAATCTACAATTAACTCAAACACTTTAAAACAAAAAAATGTGTAATATAATTTCAGATAATGGAAGTGCCTTCAAGAAAAGCCCGGTAATTCTCATGTGGGAGACTGGAGAATGGGGGAAGGGGAGGGCCGCTAGAGCTGCGGCTGAGGAGCCTGAGGGGCTCCCGCCTGGCTGGTGGGATGTGTGTTTTGCAACTAAGCTGCCTGCTAAACGCTCCACTCAGGAGCTCATCCTGCGGATTCCATTATGATTATCACGAGCAGCATGTGTGACAGGGAGCTGTAAGCAGCCAGAGCCTCAGGTGTGTGCTCCTTCCTGCCGTACCTGGATACCTGGGAGAAGGCAAAGCCTGATAATCAGGTCACTAGTGGAACTCACGCGTTGATGAATTGTTCTGTGAATCTTCTTTACACAGTGAGATACTGTGTTAAAAGCATAAGAGAAGTGTATACATATATATATGTGTGCGCACACACACACACACATACACACAGGCTTTAGTAAGAAGCCTCACTGTATACCCTTCATGGGCATTTAGCCAGTAATCCATTTGTCAGTGGCCTTTTCATCTCCATGTCACAAATCTACAGTCCCCAACCCCTGGGCCTCGGACCGGTCTGCACACCTCCTTTGTACCCCCCACCCCCACCTGTCCGTGGAAAAATTGTTTTCCATGAAACTTAGGAACCAGAAGGGAAGCATAGGTGTGGTGGGTGAGCGAAGCCTCATCTGTATTTACAGCTGCTCACCATGGCCTGCATCACCGCCTGAGCTCTGCCCACCTCATCCGTAGAAAAATTGTCTTCATGAAACTGGTCCCTGGTGCCAAAAAGGTTGGGGACCACTGTCATAAATGACTCCCAGATGAACGGGCATCTTCCAGTAGAGGTAGCATTGCCTCTAGTGGTTACTGTTGCTTCCTTTCCCCGGAAGGGGGTCTCGTGTGTGTGAGGCTGTGCCCTCGCTCTTCCTGCACCTGCTGGCAGGAAGGCAGATGCTGTGGCACGTGGACACGTGGCCTCTGTGAATGGCTGCAAGCCCTGCACGTCCAGCCTGGGGGTGAAAAGGCAGCTCTCAACCGCCCGGTGTGCGAGCGTGTGCCTGGAGAATAGAGCCCATTCCAAATAAAACATGTCATCTTGTCCACAAAATTTCTTTTTTTTCCAGATATTATCACTTTAACTAAAAATCTGTCCTTCCCCTGACAATTTTCAGTCATGCCTGCTGTGGAGGGACGGCAGCCTGCTCCTGGCTGCTTTTGTGAACCCTGAGCAATAGGAAAGACGCCTTTCCTATAACAGGGAGGGGCCTCGTGATGAATCTGTCGAACACTGTAGAAAGCTTAAGGTGACAGAGGTGGACTACTAGAACTGTAAGACATTGTACAAATTAATCTAACAATATTCACAAAAGCATAATATTATGACTTTTTAGCGAGGTATTGGCAATATATCATCAGATAGAGTGGCTTTGATCATTAGCATCCAATCCTACTGCTATATTGTCAGTCATTTGTTTTGCTTGATATTGGATCATTTATAAGATTTATCGAAATTTGTCTATTTGATTCTCTTCATATGGTGAGAATCAACTTGCATTTTTATAAAACCACTGTACTGAATACCATCTAAACCATTCTTAGTCAATTTAGTAATATTTCAGAATAGATTCAAAATAACTGTGCCCACTATATAAATATTAATCATATTAGTAGGATTTTTATAAATAAATCCTGTTTAAAATACTATGTTTGGATGTTGCTTTATAGATACAACAAATAAAAGATTTTAAATTACAACTTAAGATGTTGCATTTTGTTTTTCTCTGTCATTGGCACATAACATGCTCTTGTACGACCTTTTCGGTGGAAATGACCACAGCATTATTTCCTGTCTTTTGAACTGAAAAGAACAAAAATAAAAATACATATGGCAGCCTGTTGATGATACGAGCCAGAGCTGGGGAACCTGCAGCCTTAAGACCACATGTGGCCTTTTAGGTCCTTAAGTGTGGCATTTTGACTGCATCCAGTTGACCGAGAAGGCCACAGGTTCCCCAGCCCTGGGTAAGCTGTGTGATACGTGTACGGATACGTTCTATGTGCTTCTCTACCTAGACTCTAAGTATTTTATACTGTCTTAATAATTTTTAGACTCAATCACAAAAATAACTTTTTCACCTAGTTTTATAAGAATATATTTACAGTTTGGTGTAATTTCTTGCATTACAAACAATAGTTTAATTAGTTTTCTGAAGAGGTTTTCTGTAATGAAGTACTCGTCAGAAGTTACTTGGTCATGATGTGAGACGTCGTCACCACCACCCAGGTCGGCCAGTTCCTGGGCTCCTGTGCCCCCGGTAGCACTGCCCTGGCCGCTGCCAGGACACGAAAACACGTCCCCTCGGGTAGGGTTTCTGTATCACTGTGAACATCAGTCTCACTGTTCTGCCTTTTTATCCTTCTCTAGAGTGAACACATCTGGTGGAAGAGGAAAAAAATGTAGTTTTGAATCCAGTCAAGTGTTTCAATCTCTCAAATCATCAACAAAATTCCCTAAGAAAGTTCCAGTTGGCCCCAGAGATGCATGGAGATCCAAGGAGCCTGTGAAGGTAATGATTCTACATCATTCTATGTCGTGTTGTACCCTTGCCATGCAGACAGAGGTTTTTGCATTTACTTTACAAAGGTTTTGCTTGCATTTACTTTATAAATATGTTACTTTGAAAAAGCATGAAAATAGGTTTGTGAATGGAGGGGTTTTATTTGATAAAGAATACAAAATCTCTTGATTTTAACAAACAAATTCAAAGGAAGAATTTGTGATATGTTGTTAAACATGGACTTAAATAGCCTTCTGTTGTCCAGTTACAACATTGCCCCAGAATAATTTTGTGACCACACGGATGGTCTCGTTGGCCCTTCAGCGGTTGGACAGAAGCTCCTTATACGAAGCTCCTTTAAAACAAGATCCCTGTTCCCACTGAGTTCTAGCTGGCGACGTTTTACGTTGAAGGGTTGAGCAGGTCTTTCCTTAGCGCCTCCGTTCCCTGCCTGGGCTTCTCCTAGGTTTCTGTCAGTTACTGTTGACAGATCTCCCTCCGTGCCACTGTGGACCTCGAGAGCGTGCTCCTTGCACACTTCAGGATATGGCTGTTTCTTTGTGAGAAGAAATGAATGGTAGTGAAATATACATGTGAAAAAACTGACCATTTTCACAGAGTGTAAGTGTTCAGTGCGGTGGCGCTGAGTACGTCCCCACAGCTGCGCAACCATCTCACCGACCGTCTCTACGGCTTTTTCATCACCACAAAATTGAAGCTCTGTAGCCATCAATCAGACACTCCCACTTCTCTCCCATCCTCTGGCAACCACCTTCCACTTTGCCTCTGTGAGTTTGACCTCTGTCAGTCCCTCGTATGCATGGGCTCGTGCAGTGCTTGTCCTTGGTGACTGGTCTGTTCCACTCAGCAGTGTCCCCAGGTCCATCTGAGCTGCGACCTGCACCGGAACCTCCCTCCTTTTAGGCTGCTTCCTGCTCCACTGCGCATCTGTCAGTGGACACCTTTGTGCCGCCACCTTCTGACTCTTGTGAACAGTGTGTCTAAACTTGGGTACAGAAATGTCTGTGTGAGGACCTGCTTGCAAGTCCTCTGGGTGTGAACCCAGCAGTGGAATTTCTGGATTACACGGTTATTCATGTGATGTCTTTAATTTTTTTGAGGAAACACCATACCGTTTTCCATAGCGGCAGCACCGTTTGACAACCACACCGATAGTGCACGAGGGTTCCAATTTCTCCACATCGAGGCCAACACTGATTGTTTTCTGTGGGTTGTTTTATCTTTTTAATAACCGTTCTAATATATATGAAGAGGTACCGTTGTAATTTTGAATTGTATTTCCCTAATGATTAATGATATTAGATATTTTTATGTGCTTATTATCCATTTGCATATCTTCTTTGGAGAAATGTCTAGTTATGTCTTTTGCCTTAATCAGGTTGTTTGTTTTTTTATTGTTGAGTTGTAGGAACTCTTTATATATTATGAATTTTAACCCCTGATCATATATACAATTTTCAACTATCTTTCCCTATTTCATGGATTGCCTTTCACTCTGTTTATAGTGTCTTTTGATGCACAAAAGTTTTGGGTTTTTTTTATTTGATGTCATTCAGTTTACTTTTTCTTTTGGTGCTTATGCTTGTGGTGTCAAAAAATCATCTCCGAATCCAGTGTTATAAAGCTTGTTCTCTATATTTTCTTCTGAGAGTTTTACAATTTTGGCTTCTATGTTTAGGTTGTTGACCAATTTGGAGTTTTTTTTCAATAGGTTTCAGGTATGGGTTCAAACTTAAAACTCAGCATTTTGAAAGCTTCTGTTCTTCAACAGTAATTCCTTAGGTAGAATGCCAGCAATGGTGGGATGTTCCACATAATCTCTGCCATTAAAGATAAACTTCTCTGGCATCCTAAAGTTCACTGTTCATAACGAGAGACTAGAAGATGCCATAGCTTAGACACTTAAGCTGTACGGGGCATCCTCCATGAGCACAGTCCATGCCAACCCGTGCAGAGCCTCGGGTTGGTGGTTCATCTGCCGCGTGTGTTAGTCTTTGCATAAAGAGACTTCTCACTGATAGAACCCTGGCAACTGCAGAACTTGCCAGCAGGGACGAGGGGCTGCTAGTCCCGCATGAGAGGTCAGTAAAGGAGCTCGAGTGACTAGATGAGATGATATATTAACAAGCAGACACGAACACCCCGGACCAGTCCTGGCATCCTGGAAAGAAGGCTGGTCTGCAGCGGGGTGGGAGGAGCAATGCTTGGGGTCTGACCTCAGCCAGTCACCAGTTCCAGGTAGTTTCCATTGTGATTCCAAGTCTATTTCCAGACTTAGGAAAATTTTCAAAAATTAGCCTTAGAAACGATGTGATAAAAAATGTACTCAGAGAAAAGCCTTTGTTCACCACTACCCTTTTCTGTCACAGGTACGAAAGAACTAGTATGTATTTATCATTTTGTCTCAGTCGCTCATTCTTTCTTCCATGTTGAATGCCTATGTTGTGCCAGGAGCTGCTCTGGTCTCTGGAGGCATGAGAATGAATGAGACACAGCCCTTGCCCTCAGAGACTTAAGGCACTGAGCAGGCCTGCGGCACAGCGAGGACTGTGAGCAGACCATGCTGTGAGCCTTTTCCTCCGGTGAAAACGCCGTATCTTACTTGTTCCCGTGTTCTGGGGCTGGGTGCATTTCCGGGACTGTCGTGGTGCACAGGCACACCTCAAAGGACAGCAGATGTCTGTGTGTGATGAGCAGGCGGGCACAGAAGAGATCCTGACTAAGATCAGAGAAATCAAGGGGGACTTTGCAGAGGACACAAGCCCAGAACTCGGTCTTTACAGACTGGTTCATTAGATGAATGACTCTGGGAGTGACTTACTAGACAGAAGACACATACAAAACCCAGGGACGGGAGGGATGGAGGATGGGCGTGGAATGTGGGTCAGCTGGCATGGACAGCTGCGTATTAGGACAAAAGGCTTGACTCCCGGTGGCTTAGGTTTGGTGTCTATAAAATGTGTGTGGGTGAGGTGTGGGTTCCGTGGTCCGCAGGAGACAGATGTTGCATGATTCTTTTCATTACCCTGCAGACGGAGCGCGTTACACAAGTGGTCCATGCTAGGAATCTGCACTCCTTCTCCCAACGCTACGACTCGAGCACTGGCTCCTTTCACTCAGCTGCCCCTCTAATGTCCAGTGCGCTGCATTCCACTTTCTGGATTCCGGTTTAGTGGCCATGGTGCTGTTTATCAAACCGTAGATGGCGAGGATGGTGGGGCTAGTCCAACCCTTTAGATTACAACTCAAAACCAGAATCGCTCAGATGGAGGGCCCTTCACACCCACTGTGTTGCTGAGCGGCCCTTGGATACAACCTCAAGCCCCACTGCAGACGATGCCACGCTGAGTTCTCGCCTACCCTACAGGTCGCCCCCCACCGCCTGTCATCTGTCCACGGCAGCTACCTCTTTAGCATCTCCACTTAGGAAGGACTTTAGGGCTTGATCTTATGGAAGAAATAAAAATGCCCTGGAACAAAATTTAGATTTAGGGCATTTTTTTGTCCTCGTGTGTCCCAATTAGTCAGTGTGATTGCTGAGCCATGGTCACCTGTGGCGCCTCCGCAGCTGGTGCTCTAGGAAATCCAATTTCCCCTGAACCAGAGCCCAGAGAGAAAATCACACCCTGCATCCAATTTCCATGCTAAAGACTTTACTTAAAATAAAATCAGTATCTGTTTCCCAAAAAACTACATGAATTGTGTTCTGAATGGTGACTATTTTAAAGAAAAGTGTATCATGTGTCCAGACAGAGAAATCTCAAATAGCTCCGAGTCTATTTCTTTGACCCTTTGAAAAAAAATGTGTTCAAAACCAGCTAACCAATGTCACTAGGTTTAGTTCTGGAACTGCCAGCAACTACTTGCCTTCAAGCAAATCCCTTCAAAGTCTTAGTTTCTTTCTCTGTGAAACAGGGATGAATGGGCTAGAAAAAGGTCGAATGAGATGGATCACATGAACCTAACATAAACTGCAAAAGACGATGGTAGTGCTTAAATAGGTGGTAAGCATCCACTCCGTACCAGGCTTGGTTCTAAACATGCTATTCGACACGTCTCAGTTCCTCCTCAGAAAAACCCCTGTGTTTGGTGCCACTTGTGTCTATACTGTGATTCATAATTTAGATGAGAGGAAACTAATGCACATAGAAGTTGAGTATTTGTCCAGCTTTGCACAGTAAAGGGCACAGGTGGGCCTCACATCTCGGTGGGCATTTTAACTTCCAAGCCATGGTGGTTAACTGTGAACTGCCTCCACCATCTCTACTGGACCAAATGCAGATCTCACACATTATTACTCTTGTGCCTGCTCCATAAATACGTACAACACATACTACTTGCATGCATATATAATGAATTGTGTGTATAACACGCACAGAATTTGTAACACTGCTAGGTTGCTGCTAAGGCGAATTGTTGTGCCTCACAGAGTGACGCTCTTAATACAGCTTCATAGTTCATCATCCTCATACACCTTTTCCCAGAAAACAGCCAAGTAATTTTGATTCATGCTTTGCAAAGACCATCCCTACCTCATAAAAGAATGCTTTTTAATTGTTTTCATAGTGACTCATTTGAATCACTTCAATAGTAATTTCTATGATTTTGTTACTCTTCATTATAACATTTATTATAGGGTGAAGTTATAAAATATTATGGATAGTTAAAAATAAATACGATTGTTTGATTTTTGTGGATGTAGTTAAGGAAAGAGTAGAAATTTGCATTTCTCATGACTAGATTTTCCAGTCACGGGCCACCACTCTTTTGAAAAGTAGGACACCAAATTGCTGCTCCCTGTCCTCCTGTCCTGGAGTGTGGTAGGAACCGCAAATCGTGAAATTTCTTTCCTCCCAACTGGAGACAATCAACTGCAGTCAGGGGGCATTTTGACTGAAGCAAAGTTGGGGAGAAGATGAGGTCCTTTGGGATCATGGTGTCCTTTGGGACACCAGGGGTCCACCTGGGAGGACAGGAGGCAGGAGATCACCAGATATGAGCTGCTTGTTGCTTTGCTGAGGGTCCTGCTGCAGTGAGGGGCAGCCAATCTGACGAGCCAACTTTGGCCTGCGGTGAACAACTCATAGCTCTTGCGGAGAGACTATGTGAGCTGTGGAGCTCCCAGCAGGGCCTAATGCCCCACGGGGCCACAAAAGCTTCCGGCAGACTTGGATTGTCCACACGTGAACTGCAGAGCTTGAATGCCCTTCCTGTCATTTCCCCTGGGAGTAGAATTAGGAAACTGAAACCCGAAGATGCCAAGAGAGTGCAACATTTTGCTGAAATTGCACATCCAAATTCAGAAAAACCTCAAGCAGCTGTATCAGTTACTGACCTCATCAGAATTGATTTATAAGTAGTTTTTTTCAGGGGAGAAGATACTGGAGTGTGATAAAGTTATCCCTGAGATTACTGGTACCAGTTGTTTTGAACATCAGATGATGTATCCTAAGTTTCTCACAAAATAAAAAGCAGAGAAGCTTACCCGTCAGGGTCTGGTGGGGGATGTCTCCCTTAGCACAGAATCTCTGCCTTGCGTAAGCTCGAAACCTGGGCTTTGACATGATCCAGGGTTTGCTCGGGGCAGCTCTGCTCCTCGAAGGAGGCACCCTTACAAATTCCCTAGAGATACTTTTCCTTCTAAAAATACATGGCTGGTAAAAAATTTGTGACCTGCAGCCTTCGCTGGAAAGCTGTTGTGGTTTAAGCCAAGTGCTGACTTTGTTTACTGTTGCCATATTTCCTCCTTAATCGTTGTTTACATCCTTTCCTTGGGTTTTAATTTTTGTTTGACAAAAAGATTATGTACTATCTTATTCATAATGATACACTGTTATTAGGATGCTTGGAGAAGCACATCCTGCTTAAATAACTAGTAGTGTCTTCCATTTAAGCTTTTCATAGCTAAAGCTCTTTGTCTGTTATGTCAGTAATCCCTTTTATAAGTAGTTGGCTACATTTTATCAAAAAAGTGATGTTACATTTTTAAATTTTCTTCCAAAAAAGAGAATTGTGTAACTTGCTTCAATGTGCTAAGCCTTGTGCAATGTATCTCCCCAAGAGATTAACATTTAGTGATGTACAGTCCTTCTCCTCACGCCTACAGAGAACTTTTCTACAGCCCACACCACCGAAGGTTCTAGAATGGCCATTGCAGGTACATTTTGGAGGAGAGGGAAATAGTCATCCTCAGGTGTGTCATTTTCATTAGCCTTATGGACATATTCTAATTTGACTAGGATAAAAATAGTGTTAGCCCTTATCTCACAGGTAGCTTTCATAAATAATTAAATCCACATCACAAATTCCAGGAACATAAAAAAATTAAATGCAGTGTAAAATTTGTAGGTGACAATTAATAGAAATTGACCAAATCATAATGAATAAATAGGTTTTGGTAAGAGGTGTTAAACTTAAACATGGATAATATAGAAAAGAAATGAATAACTCTTCCTTAGTTGAAAGAACTTTCAAAGCAATGTAAAAAGATGGAAATTTTAGTGCAGGCGTTGTTTTAACATTGTATGGATAAACAAGAAACAACTCCGTTAGAATATAGCAAAAGTAGGTAGACAGTGATTTAGTAGCATATTAAATTTAACAAATAAAAACGTTAACTAAAAACTGGGAAAGGGTACAGAAAGATCCAAATGGATTTCACATCAGGAAAGATGCTCATACTTGTTACATTGTAACTTCAGCTGGAGCTGCACCACCGCAGCCTTGCTGGCCTCTCAGTGGGCCGCAGTCGGCCGGTTGACAGTGACGATGGAGGGGAGTGTGGGCTGCACACAATGATTAGCAATGTCAGGGAGACTTAGAAAGGATATATCCTCCGGAGTAGTGATTGCACCTCTAGATGCTCAGTGTACAAGTGTTCACACGGAAGCAAAGATGTCTCTAAAGCTATAGGGAGCACAGCAGCCAACGCACGCAAAGCCCTCAGTGCAGCCGCCGAGACCGTGACCTCCAGCAGCACCTGCAGGGTCCACACCCGCCTCACCCCCACCCACCCCAGGGCCTTGGGGAAGCTATTGGATCTCTATATGCCTTGGTTTCCTTTGTTTGTATTTCAGGAATAGTCATAGTATTTATACCTAAGAGGGTTGTAGTAAGGATTGAATGAATTAAAATGGCATTTGTCACATTTTCGTGTTGGCTATTTTGATCGCATTCACTACGATGCGACCTTGTTATAAGAGAAAGACTTTGGAAATAATAATGTTCATCCATAGGAGACTGGTTAAATAAATGATGCTGTGTTCACGTAATGGAACACTATGAATTTATTGTTTCAATGAGTAGGGTTATGCAAACCTAGCCCAAGATAAGTTGTTAAACAAAACATTGCAGGGTCTGTGTGTGTTACATCAGTACATCAGCATGCAGATGCCTGTCAGGATGCTGGGCTTAGGGGAGGATGTGGGAGAGGTCATCTCAGAGGGAACAACTGGACTTCGGAGGAGACAGCGAATCTCTTTTCATAGTGTATGTTTTGATGCCTTAAGAATGTTGTGTCATGTATATGTGTATTACTCTTTAAATTTAATTATTATGTTTATAGTCACCACACATTTGTGGAGAGACTGTGTGCAAACCAGTGTGTCGAACCCACAAAGGCTGCCCAAGGGACACCAGGTGACAGTGGCCCTGGAGCAGCTGAGGGTCCCGCAGCGGGTCAGGCGACACCGACAGGACAGACCAGCGTAGGCTCCACGGGAAAGGAACGGGCGGAGTCACATCGCTGGCGCCAAACAGAGACCCCAGCCCTTGGAAGGAGGAAAGCTGGCCTGGAGACCCAGGCATCTCAGTAGAATTGGAGGGAGTAGTGGAGAGAGACTCTTCCACCGCACGAGCAAAGGCAGCGAGGCAGGAAAACACAGGTCCTGTTTGGGAAAGAGGCGGTTTGTCTGAGTGATTGCTGGTGCATGCCCAGAACTGAGCAGAAGACAGGAACATTGGGACAGTCAGTTGTTAGGAACATATTTAAAATGTTTTGCTTGCTGTCTTAAAAAAAAATTAAAATATGAGGACAGGAGTGAGCCGAAGAGAATTCCATCCCCGGGATTTGGGTCATTCATTCTCTTTCCCTAATGCCATGTCTCGTGAGCAGTGGGGGACTTTGATGACGCTTTCTGAATTATTCGAGGCACTTGCAGAAGTGAGTTTCGCCCCGTGCACTGCTTTGCAGGGATACCCCTCCCAGATCCTGTCCCGCCAGGCCTGCTCAGGAGGGATCCTGGCTTCAGCACCTGAAGGAAGCGCAGGCGTCGGTCACGGGCAAGCAGCCTGCCTGGAACGGTGTCTGCCATGCACAACTCTCCTTAGTGCTGGTGGGGGTTTCTTGCATAAATCTTACATTCAGGAAGGTAAGAAGAAAACTAGTTTCCTTTTATCCTCATAGGTTTTCTGTTCCAGGCCCCATTCTTCAGGCTGGGGGCTGGCTTTGGTGTATTATTAGCTGACTCCCACATAAACCACCAGCGCTCTTCATTTACATAGAAATGGACCATAAACAGGGTTCTGAACTCCTGTGTTTAAACCCCTGGCTTGCGCTGTCATCCTTGCAAGCACAGATATCCAGTTAGTGCAACTGATCCAACAAATTTCCATGCGGCAGTTGTACGTGCTGTGAATGTCACTCTGTTCAGTGATAACAGGGCTTGCATCCCAAAATAGAGGTGGGGGTAGAGGCACAGGAACACAGAGTCCTTGTTGTAGCTGAATTATGTTTACAGTGACTACAGACACCAGTCCTTTTTAAAGTGCCAGCCTATATCTGAAGCTGGGGTGTGTTTGGGGGAGGAAGGCAAATTCCTTGTCCCGTAGTTGCCATCCCCACCCCAGGTCTTTTAAATGTGGGTCCACTTATAATATCAACGTAAATAGTTAGAAAACAGCTAGAGTAGTTTTAAAGAAGATATCTGAAATGCTAACTAGGCTTAATTGCACCCTACACCTAAAATGGGAGACTGCAACATTTTTCAAAACCTGTTGAATAGGTTTTTTGTTGTTATTTTGAATGTGTGTCATTTGCCCATCATGTCATACCACGATCAGAGCTCTTGAGTGTCTGTAGGTGGGAGTTAGGAAGTGTTGGTGGGGGATTTGCATTTGCAACATGATGCATTCGTAAATTTGCCATGATAACTTGAGGTACCACTAGTTCTGACCAAGAGTGACAATGACAAATGTCGTGTACCCTGATATAGAGACCTTAATTGCAATTTGAATTGTGGAGCCATGTGTAGACAAGTATTGACCATCTCCTCGTTCTACATCTCCACATGGGTGTGGATAATACGGCAGTGCGTAAGAGCTCATATCTGAGTAAGACAAGATAGGTTAATAGGAGATATGTGTATGTTCACAGAAAAAGAGCAATAATAAAGCCACCACTTTAAAAAGTTTATCCAGGAGGACACAAGAAGGGAGCCAGAGAGCCCCTAAGTAAGACAGAGAGCAGTCAGGTGGCTACACAGGCACAGAAGCCCCCCAAGGCATTCTGCAGGAGCCTGTCCCAGGGGGTGGGACAGAGAGGAGGGAAGGGCAGAGGGAGGGCAGCAGGTTAGAGGCTTCCTTGACGGGGGGAAATTGCCCCGTGTTTATGAACTTGGAATGATCTAATCAATCTAGAAACTCATTACCTCGCTTAAAACTCATAACAAACATGGTAAATGGCCACGATTATTATCCCTGCTTATGAAATGAGAGCTGTGGAGCAAAGAGATACCAGCTCCACTTTCTAGGATGCAGGCTTGATGGCAGAGCTGGGATCAAACCGGCACTCGGCCCCCAAGGCCATGCTCTGAACTCCCCTATGTAATCTTCTGGAATGATCCACAGACTGCGGAGAACAATAGAGAACAGGGAGAGGAGAATGGCCAGGGGATGGCCCCAAGCAGAGGAAGGGCCTTCTGCTGTGGGGAGGGGCCGACCACCTTTGGGAGCAGGACGCCACACACAGGTGAGAGACAGGCCACAACGACAGGGTAGAGATGCAGTGAGAGCTTGGGGAAGTTCTCTTCTGATCACTGATCTTGATTAAGCAGCAAGCAGGATCAGGGACAGGGAAGGGAGAGAGAAGAGGGATCGAAGCATGGACCAGAGAGAAGACTCGAGAGAGCGAAGGCAGGAGGAGGCCAGGAGGGCGAGTGGCTGAGAAGGGCCGCAGACATCTGGGTTCAGGTTGGGCTCTGAAGTCCACGCTGTGCTGAGGGCACAGCTCCAAGCAGATGGAGGGGTCCACGTTCCCCCAGCCGTGACTTCCAGGAGAGACAGTCAAGGCAGTTTATGGGGCAGGTGGGCAGGGGAGAGTCGCTAGGCTTATGACCCACCCAGCTGCAGTGCCTCAGGAGGGCAGTGAGGACGTGCGGCTGGTGAGAAGCGGTAGAGGCCAGAGCCAGGAGTGGGTTTCAGGGCCTGGTGTACAGTTCCTGGAGGGACCATGAGGCAGGCAGCAGGCAGGGGACGAGTGAGTGGCCCAGGCACCAGGGGGCCTGGGGTTTGGAAAGATCTGTGACAGGGCACGGAGATCTCCAGGAATATTTCAGAAGTGATTTTGGAGACAGTAACTGTGGACCAGGAGCTAAAATCCTCCAAGAGGAAGGCTGAAGCCCCTGGGTTGGGGCCATGTCAGGGGGTCGCTTTGCGACCGGATGAGCTGAGACTCAAAGCTGAAGGGATTTAGGGGAACAGCGGGACCAGGAGCACGTGTGCCACGTCCGGTGCTGCGGGTACCCTGCAGGGGCTATTGGGGACGTGTCCAGAAGAGCCTGCTTCCAGGCAGGTGGAGAAGGGGAGGCCCGAGGGGAGGAGACTGGAACGTGGTCATAAGGCCTGAGCCTGTCACCCTGATGGTTTCCAGACTGCGGCAGGCCGGGTCCTCAGTGGGGCCTCGGCGGAGGATGAGTCAGCACCGATCCTGTGGGGAGTGCCCCTGACAGAGGCTGATCAGCCTCACAGCTGGCAGGACTGGGAGTGCCAGGCAGGGAGCACCTTTGTGTAGTTCTGAGGCCCTTTTTTATTTTTGCCAATGGCAATAATCGACAATAAAATAATATGCAATTTTATGGGATGTCCACTGTAATTTACCACTAATTGGAGGTAATATATTAGAACAGCGTTTCTGGAAAATGCATGAATTAGTGTGACTCTATTTAATATATGTTAATATGTAGCATTGCAACTTGGAGTACAGAAATAATATAATCGCTTAGGATTAATAGAATGTGATCTGTGTCACACAGGCTATTTTAAACGGCCAGCCATTTTAGGTGTTCTCCAGAGATTGACATAAAGATGCGATACAGGTGCCCCTCGACTTATGATGGGGCGACGTCTCAATAAACTCACCCTAAGCTGAAAACACCCTAGTTTGCAA
The DNA here is from genome assembly GCA_963575035.1 of Avahi laniger. Classification (NCBI taxonomy): domain Eukaryota; kingdom Metazoa; phylum Chordata; class Mammalia; order Primates; family Indriidae; genus Avahi; species Avahi laniger. Next base: position 19,116 of record CAUYSK010044634.1, on the reverse strand, counting down.
ATGCATGAACTATACCCAACCTATAAAACATTACAGCTCAGCGCAGCTTTCCTTAAACGTATTCGGAACACTTACCATGGCCAATAGCTGGGCGAGCTCGCCTGGTGACACCGGACCCTGGAGTGCGGGCCATCTGCGGTCTCTCCTGAGCGCTTGGTGCTTTCATACCATCACAGTCCAACATCGTAAGTCAGGGACTGTCTGTGCCGTGTGTCACCTTGGAAACAGAATTCGACACGTAAGAGTGACTTGAAGGTTACTTGACAAAGAGCTTGAGGTGTGGAGAACCTGCACAGTTATTCCTGCATTTATGCTGCGATCTCGCTGGAAGGGAAGGACTTTTCCGTAGAGAACCTTTGAGTGCAAAGGTGCTGTAGTCGATGGGTAAAGCAGGAAGATGATTATTACTAAAGATTTTGGCTAAATACAGCTGCAGATGTCTGACTTTAAAACCATTCACTTGAGCTGCAAGATAGAGGTACTAGGATCCCTTCTCCTCTTTCTGGAAAATCCATAATGAAACCAGAGAATATCACCTCCAGTGAGTGAGCAGAGCAAAGGTCTCCCCGAGCTAGCAATGGAGGCAGAAAAGAGATGTCCCCAAATCCCCACTGCCCCAGGGGCATGAGCAGCTGGCACAGAGGATTTTTCTGATGTTTTGTCATTTTATAAAAGACAAAGAATATCTTTATGAAACTAAATTAATTATAGCATAATCCAATTTTCATTAATTCCAATTGACCTTGCAAAGCACTGAGAAGCTTTTCCGGGGACAGCTCTGAACAGAGCAGGGTATGGCAGGGACTCCCATCCTCCACTCCAGGAGCTGCAAGTCTGGAAGCCCAGCCAAACTTCTTGCAGGAAGTAAATACGGCCTCTCCTTTCAAGTACAGCATTTTATGTTGGCTTTGCAGGTAACCTTGACAAAACCCAGTGAGCCAATTTCACAGTCTTCATCAACTTCCACTAAGTATTAAGTTTATGCTCTATAATTTAACTCCCACCTTTCTTCAAAGCTTTAATTCGATTCAAAAGACCAGGTTACACAAACAAAATTATTAATGCACCAGCAATATATTTTTATATTCACTTACTATGTAAAATTTTGTAGGACAAAATCTTAGGTAGTTTGTAACTTTACATAAATATATTTCTACAAACAAGCACATCTTTCCAGGAAAAAGGCCGCGTAATACAAACCATGTTATTCTTCACTGTGGCTTATCCTGTTTCTCTTCTTTCCTTCATTGTGTATTCCTATTTTTTCTCTTTCTAAGCACATTAGTTGCTATGAAAATGGTATCAGCATTAGAAGTTTCACAAATGTAATAGAAATTGGTTAATCATTAATAGGTTTTTTTACGTGAAATCGGTGTAATTAATGGTGAAATAAAAAAATAGATATCCCCACCTAATAGAAATGCTTTTACCTCAGATTTTCAAGCAACCACCTCCAAAATGACCAGCCCCCAGCAATGAGTCAGTCTTTGGGAATTGACAGGAAATAAAATATCAATACTTTTTCCAAAATATCGCTTTCCAGTTTTCCATGAATAGAGGCTGGGTGACTTTATGTATAAGAGTGCATTGCAGTTCCCATTCAGAACTTTATAACGTGGATAATAAATTCACTTGTCATTAATTTTCCTGCCTGAATACTACACAGCTGCGTATGGCAAAGACACAACACATTGCTGCCTCAGGTCACATCTGGGGCAGAGGACACCCCAGGGGATGGCCAAGTTGTCCCCGCCCCAGACAGAGCCTCACCCTGACTCCACGGAGCACAGACGGTGCCCAGATTCCAGGGTTGGAAGGTTCGTGTGTGTAGCTTGATTCTCTCCCTTCCTAGCTCCGACCTTTCCATCCCATAGCCTAGGAAAAATCAGTGACAGTTGTTGTAAGGACATGTGGAGCGTCCACATGGCATGCACGTGAGTGTACTGGAAACACATGAAAGTCGCTCACCAAGAATACAGGGCACACGTGTGCCCAAGACAATGTCCAGTGCTGAGGATGCATCCCTGATCCCTAAACATACAGCCCCACGAGGACAAGCGTAATGGGACTGAAATAGTAATACTGACACATGTCACAGCTTAATGACACACACCACGGGCAGGTATACATAGAGAGGATACTGCACAAAAGACCGTTCATAGCTTAGTTTCACTTATACGTGCGCACATGTACACGTGTATGTGCACACGCACTTTGGGTTACGCTGGCAGGTGTTCTTCCTGCCTGTTTTTCACGTCTGCACTTCTCTACCCATCTCTCCTGTTGCGGTCAGGCATGAATAACGATCGCCGGTTTGATCCACCTCACACTCCTGCACGTACAGCCATTCCACCTGGAGCAGGCTTCCTGGTTCCTCCTCAGACCTCATGACACTCGTCGTCCTCGTTACTGAGTAGTTTTTAGACTTAGGAAGCGTGAGCAGGTTGACCCAGGCATGCCGCAGAAGCCCGACTTCTGTGCCCAGAGGCGTTGGTCTCCTGCTGAGAGCTTTCTGTCCAATAGTCTGATGGGTGGAGAACCTGTGATGTGCTCTAGGCTCGAAGTCACATCCATTTTTTATCATCCGTCATGTTCATCGTGAACAGTTCACAGTTTTCTACGTCCATAAATTCAACTTCAGGCATTCCTTCAAACGGTAAACTTTCCATTTTCTAACAATTAAGAAATAGAGGTTCTGCCTAATTGACTAACTTATTTCTGAGGGTATGTCCACAGAACGCATCAAGGTCATATATAGAATTTTGATAGAGTAGTCATTGGAGATCGTGAGGGTCACATAGCACAGTATGTGAGAGAGAGAGTTGTGAATGGTCCTGTGCTCGGAATCATTACTTACTGTGACCACGTTAGGGAGAACAGACTCAGGGAAGCCCTCTCATTCAGCAGGTGTTTGCTGGCTGCCTTCTGTGTGCCAGCTGCTGTTCTGGACTGGAACGTGTGGAAGAGCTGGACGCGTGGAACGGGAAGCTCACAGGTTATGCCACAGTGCGGGTAGAGCTGGTGGGTAGCGCGTAAACAGTCTGGATCCAGGGTAGCAGGACCATGGTAAAAGGAGGCTCTAAAAGAGAGGAGGACGGATCAGATGTCCAGGGAATTGCCTGGGAAGGGCGATGCCTGAAAATAAGGGTTAGTTTGGAGAAGGGCAGGGCAAGTGCGCATGCTGGGGAGGCTGTAATTCGGAACGGCTAGCATACAGTGGGGACGGGGTTTGTATGAGAGGAAGCCAGCGAGATAAACCAGGGCCTCACCACGAGTGACTTATGGACAGATCAGGGGTTCTGATTTTGTCATGAAGGCTGTAGAAACTGACTGAAAAAATTCTAAGCAAACAAGTAGCACGAGTCAATCGTAACATACTTATGATTGATGACTGCAGCTTGAAAAATCGATTTAAAGGAGATGAATTTGGTGACAGGAGCAACTAGGATATCCCAAAGAAATATGGATAAGTAAATACGGGTGCTGCCAAGATGGACAGAATTGGGCCAGTGCCAAGAACCAGAGCCAGCCCTGCTGAACCACGGTGGAGTCCCTGAGGAGGGAAGGACCCGGCGACAGGCTCGACTTTAGGTCTGACACAGCTGTTCACTGGTGTGGGGAGAACGACGGGCGGCCTGAGGGCAAGGCGAGACTGCACTGGCCAGGGGCACGCACAGGGGCTGTGCAACTGATGCTAGATTTCACATTAGCTCTAACAGGCACCTCAAAACTCTACCCATGGAATTCAGCTGTAATAGAATGATGGGTGATAAAGGAGCGTGCCTTCTAACGATGCCAATCTTAACGCAGGCCATTCCGATATTCTCGTAAGAGATGGACTGTCATGAAATGTCATTTAGTTCACAAAAATATACATGGCACACCTAGTCCTGTTGCCCGGTAAATGTTCAATGACTGACTGCTCCAACTGAACCTACGTGGCATGCAGAGTTCACTACGACATAAGCCTCCTCTCACAGAGTTTATGATTTAGTAAGGAAAGCAAGACACATGCACAAAATAAGTGTTTTCCAAGGCTGTTTAGGATTAGTGGTGTAGGTACAGAGTGATTCGGGAATTCAACTGAACCTGAATTTCTTTGATCACCTTAATCTAATCACTACTTGTTTTGGGCACATGAACCATCATTGTAACTGGAGGAAGAAGTTCTTGCATGTCTGGGCAGCAGTGAAAACTCTCAGGAAGGCCGAGTTAGCCAGGCTCTCTGCTCGGTGAGAGAAGCCCACCGGGACAACATGGGCACAGTCCCAGTTACCATGGAAGCGCAGGGTGCCTCTGTTGGTGCCCGGTGGACACAGGGCTGCAGGGAACAGGACGAGACCAGAGGCAGGAAGGGGCTGTTTATGCGGAGACTGGGAACAGTCATAAGGTGTTTTAAGTAAGTGCAGTGAAAACCATGGTTGGGTTTTACACAAAAGAAGGCCAAGAACATATTTACATCTCAGGTTTGGTGACTAGGCAGAGTGGAGGTTTGCTGGTTAGGGGACTAGAGTGGCGGGGGAGAGACCAAGCGGGAGGCAGCTTCCCAGGCAGGTGAGAGACGACACAGCCCAGACCAAGGTGATTATATTGGTCAAGAAAAATAATTCAAGATGTATTTTGAAGATAAAACCATAAAGACTTGTTGCCGTGGGGACTTGAGAGGAAGGGAGTGATTGAGAGTGATGCCTGTGTATCTGACGTGAGCAGCTGTGTGGAAGGGATCCGTCACCTGGAGGAAACTTGGTGTTAGAGATTGGGGCTGGAAGCTGGGAGCTCCTTTCTGGACCGTCGGTGCTGGGTGTTCATGGAGGTGCCAAGTGGGCTGGAGCCGACTTCCAGGTTGTGTCTGAATGCGTGAGTTGTGTTGATGCCAACATTTCCCTCCGAGCTCCTCTCGTCCCTGTCCATTGGGCTTGTAGAACCCACAGTAAGAGACCTTGGTAATCAGTAGTAGATTAATGAGAGAAATTACATGACTCATCTACACCCATGAAGCTACTTAGGCTGAAGTCCAAACATAACCCTGGCTCCTGACCCCCACCCTGGCGTGTGTTCACCACATAGGTTCTGAAAATCCCAGTGCATCTGTTTGTGAGAATGAAACTAGCGCTCTGTGTGCTGCGTCCCTCCTTACCACGGGCACCGTAAATTGAAATGCAAATGGGACATTATGTAGTATCATGGCATTCAGGGTAGAAATTCTTGACAAGGGGACATCCAAGGCACAATGCCATCCCCTGCCCAGTGGGCAGCTGGGACCGTTCCCAGCACAGCGTCCTTCAAACGTTTCTGAATGGGGACAAAACAGCCGGGCATTGCGAATCGTCTTCCCTGGAGAGTGTACTTAATAGATTACCGGTAGTACCTGGCGTCTCTATTAGAATATAATGACTTAGGTTTCTTTAGCAAGGTGAAACCTAGACTTTTTTTTTTAAAATGCTGAATTTCTGATGTCACCTTCAAATATTGAAAAATGAGGCTACTTTTCTCATAAAGCCAGAACTTTTTTCAGGCAATAGCATTGTAAAGAGTCACCTGGTGCCCCAATCACGTCTGAGTCCTGCCTCACTGCCAAGCGGTCAGAGGTGCTGGGGAGCGGACGGGGGAAGGTCCTCCCTCTAGAATCTCCTCCAGCCGAGTCCTCACTTATTTCTAGCAGTCTAAAAAATGTGATTAACCAAATCTTATTTGACTCTCGATGGTGAGTGCCTCTCCCAGCCCCTCTGCTCCGTGCACGCTTGGCTTTTGCAGCGTTTCAATATCGCAGCCACTGTGCGATCATGAAGATACCGGACAATCCTGGGGGCCCACAGTGCCCTGAATCCCAACGATGTTGGCATGCCATGTGTCTAAAATGTGTGGAAAAATAAACTTTAATTTCTGAAGCTAAAGAATTGTTTCATTGAAAATTAGATTTGCTGTATTATTTCTTGGAGCTGATGATGAAAGTCACATAGTTTCAAAAGGGTATGTCATACACGTACTTAGTACAAATACTAAATAAGTGGTAACTGTGTCCTTGCAACGTGGGATCAGAAACTGATGCTTTTAACAGAATTTCATAAAGACTTTATAAATGATTGATTTTTAAAAGTGAAAAACAGTTAGACCAAGTGTACACGAGCGCCAGATTATGCAGGCATTCTGGCTGGCAGTCGGAACAGATGCACGTCCTAAGGTCTGCTGGCTCTGCAACTACAGCAATCAGAAACCCTGTGAGTGTGAACTGCGCCATAGTTTCCCATCACCTGTTTATATTTGCACGAAGGTTTTACCAGATTAGCAAAATTTGATCTCAAGATACTATTGAAGAAAACATTGTTGCTCTTTCATAATTTCTAAGGATATACATTAAGCTTACAAATACGTTAATAAAACTGAAAATAAAATACCTTAAGTGGACTTATATTGTTTAGTCATCCCACACATGGGAAGCTGTGGTACATGCGTGCGTGTGTGTATGCCTCTCCTATGCACATGCACATTTGTGTAGACATGAGCATGTGTGTGTCAGACAGTCATTGATGCCGTTCACTCGTCACGTTAGTCCAAATGGCTGCCTTGTGTAATTATAGTTTAGCACAGAATTACTTTTCTGTTTTTGGTATATTTAGATAATGACCTTTATTCTGAGTTATTAATACCTAGATGCTAAACTAAAGCTTTTTACATTCTAGAATAACGAAGTTGAAAAGAGCTTTCAGAAGCATCCACCCTTGTACCTCATTTTATAGGAAGGCTACTGAGGCTCAGAGAGGTCACGGCTCAAAAAAAGACATCCTTTAACCACCTTCTCCTCTTGGAAGCCATCCCAGGAACATACACACAGTTTACTGTTTCTGCTGCTCCCTTTGTGCCCTTAGAAATGGGCTCGTTACCGGTTTGTACTGGATGGCTACCTGCTAGGCCCTCGGCCTCTGGTACCTGGCACAGGGCCTGCCCCGCAGGGCTCCAGTGTGTTGAATGAAAGAAAGGAGGTGTCATTAACAAATTCGCGATTAGTAGCCTGTCTCCAGGACAAAATCTACTCTTGCATTATACCACATGCCTGGCCAAGAGCGCATTGCGGAACCACAGCACTAACTTTTCTCACTGTACACAAAATAGTACTTCAATTTTTAGTATTCCCTCTAAAGTCCTATGTAAAAATGCAGAGCTTGGCTACAGTCTGTCACTTCAGTGTTCTTGAAGGACCTTCACTTTCCTTTCCTACTCCTTGCAACGACGTGGATTTGTAACCTTCCTTTACAGCATCACAATCTAACCTTGCAAATGATAGACCTTGGACACACATCCAGTCCCTTCAGTTCTGCCTCGTAAGTTTTAATCCTGTCACCACTTCAGCTGCAGGTGCCAGAGGTCACCAGGGATGAACCCCACGTTCCCACAGGGCCCACTCCCCCGACCCCAGGCTCCTTCTGCAGAGACTGGGGCCTGGCTGGTGCCCATGGGCCATGCTCACGTCCACTGACGGGGCCCATGGGTGCCCAGTGCCCAGCACCCTGCAGGACCAGCACACTGGACCAAGACACCCTCCTGTTCATGGAGGGTGTGTCCTGTGCTTACTTGAATGAGCAGGGCCAAGCATGAGTCAGAAGACTATTGGCCAAGCATTGCAAAATACTGAGAAAAATGTATTGCTCTAGGTAGCCAGGCATGATAACCCCAAATATGATGGAAATTCACTTTCATAAGATGGTAAATTGTATATGAGGAATCACCTGAGCAGAAGCGATATCATTATTGCATTCTTATTTTCACACATGCTTTTAATTCCTAAGCTCTGAGATAATAATCCTCTTAGCTGCCATCTGTGCTAAGCCTTCTCTGTAGGAACCTTTGGCCACTAGCATCATTTCTAACTGTGGCCTGGTCAAGCAAGGTTGGTCTACCTTCCCACCTTATAGCTCAGACAGGTAAGACTTAGAAGCACCACCCAGGTGGCCAGATATCACAAGCTAAAGGAAGCACTAGATTTGTAAGTTTAAATTTTTTGTTATTAATAGTTTTGCTCAATTAAGCTGACTTCCTCCAGGGTATTTCTTGGTCATTATATTGTGTCATTGTTATATACTATTTTTTAATTTGTATTCTAATATATTAAAATAATAAATTCATATTTGACATCTAATTTTGTTATGTAATCTTAACAATATTGCTTTATAAGTTGGCTTATTTCTCAGAAGCCAGATTGGCGTATCCTCAGTATAACGTGAGAGTAGCTGCTGGCTGTGTGTCTTCTGCACTTTCCACCCACCAGCCTCCCTGTGAATGATCTTTGGTAACTCGCTCACAGTTCAGAATCACCCCAATGATGCATGAGTTTGCCCTAGCCGGGGCTGTGCCGTAAAGGTAGGGTCATCTGCAGCAAAATCCTGCATCAGTCCCTGACTTTGGTTGGCCTGGTTCTCAGTCTTCAGGTGGGGTGGACAGCACCCTGCCTCTCTCGAGTGTTGCTCAGCGCCCTGGAGGGGGATTCCCTTAGAGCTGGAGGCCAGTTACCAAGTTGTCCCTTTCCACACCCCTGTCATCCTCCACCCCTTTCCTGGAGATGATGAGGAGAGGCTCGCGCAGAGCAGTGGGTGCTTGACAGCTGGGCGCTGTCCTTCCCCTCCAGCTCTGCTGGCAGCCCATCCTCACCCTGAGCTCTGGCGCTGTGTGAAAGCCATTCCAAGGCTCATCTTCCCAATCCTGGGAGAGGGGGAGCTGGGTCTCTCAGGACCCACCGGGACTGGTGTTGGGGATTGCTCAGCAGCAGGCCCTGGGGGGCATTCGAGAACATTCCACCAGAAAGCACTATGGGGTGGCTGTCAGCAGGGGCACTGCCCCTTGTCCTCTGGAGAGCAACTATGCCAGCCCCAGGGCCACCACCCTGCCAGAGAGGCTCTTCATGCCTGCCTGGGCCTCCCACTCCTGAAGAGGACCCTGCCCTGCAGAAGGCCCTCCTCATGGTGTTGGGTACTGCCCATCTCTGGGAGACCAGCGAGGTCTGAGAAGTCTTACTCTCACTCAGGCCTTGAGGTTTTGGTGGGTGTTGAGAGGGGACCTGGCCAAGCACTGCTGTGAGGTGTATGTGACGTAGAGGCCACTTTTCTCCTGTGGTACCCACCAGCCTCCCTGCCCTCAACCACCCCCCCATCTCCCTCCTGGCTGAGGCCTCGGCCACCCAGTGCTCTGCACGCTGCTCCTACGTCTGCCCTGGTGCTGCGGGAAGGGCGGCCCCTCCAGAGCCCCCAACCCTGCCTTCACACCTGCCAGAGCCTGACAGACAGGAGGCGCAGGCTGGGCCGCCCATGTGGAGCCTCAGTAGATGTGTATTCAGATTTTAAAAGGTGCATGCAACGGGGACAGTAACACCCATGCCACAACCATGCCATGATGTCACCATAATGATTAAATAAAGCATCACGTCTCACACCCCCAGCACGGCACACAGCAGTGCTCAGTGCATGTCTGTTACATGAACAGTGGCAGGAGAAGGAAGCTGGCTCTCTGCCTGAAGCACCGGTGACCAAAAGACGCCGGCACTCTGCATCTGCTTTTCTGTCTCTCGCTGAAGCTCTGCCTGTCTTTGTTCTAATCCGGCGTGTAATTGATTGGTTTAGATTTTTGTTTTGCTCCATGTATCTTGTTCTGAATATTGAATTTGAATATAATTGCAATAGGTCACACTACCTTTTTAAAAAATTTATCCAGTATGCAGGTTCGGGAGGTGGGGTGACATGAATGTTATATGTAAATTTATGTAAATGAGCATGCTAATGTCCCCACCATGTTATTGCCGGAGTGTTTTGGGGAGTGTGTCCCTTGTCACATTGTCACAGGTTAGCTCACCAGGGAGCTGGGTGCACTGCCACATGCTTAGGAAGACTTAGGCATATTAATTTTCCTGCTGAAAACAATCTGATTGCTTTTCTCAAAGGATCTCAAAATTCGCCCACACTATTCCAGTTGAGGAGAAAAATCACACTAGTTATCTTCCAACCAAATCTTTCTCCTTTCATATAGAAATCAGTCTATATGCTTCTCACATATGCTAGTTTTAAAATTGATTTTGATTCAATACGTATCACTGGATGCTCTTTTGTGCAGAACACCGTCGTACTAGGTAACGCCACATGGCCTCACACTGCAGGCCTGCATCTCATGGGAGCATCAGGGGAAGGAGAAGACCACACTGGGGCAGAATCTGCCCCCCATGTTGCAAATGTTACGTGCAGCTGTCGGCTTGGGGGGATCGCACCAGGATTCAGAGCAGAAGCCGGAATCGCCAGGCTGTGTTCAAATCGTGCTCTCCTGAGCGCGAAGCTCCGGGGCGGTGCCACAGCCCACCCTGAGTGTCTGAACTTCCGTCTTCTATGTTGCATTTCTATATAGAATTTAAAAAGCAAAAACAATACACAGTGAAAACAACCATAGTGTGCAGGATGGTTTAGACCCAGGGGAGGCAATGAAGACAGACCGAGCGACGCCAGGGAGGTGGCCAGGCCAAGGCGCTGAGGCGGGGACTCAGCTGTGTGGTGGGAACAGGTAGGGGCAGCGTGAGATGCAAGAGCCTCTTCAGAGCTGAGACAGACAAGATGCCACAACCTTGCAATTGATTGAAAATGAAAAAGGGAAAGGAGAGATTCAAAGGTGTTTTTCTGGTTTCAAGGAAAGGTTACTGAGAAAATGTTGATGGTACTGACAAAAGTAGGAAGTCAGATTGGCTCATTCATTGGTGGGTGTGTGGGAAAGGACCAAACATGAGGCATCACTGGATGTCTGGGTGGGAAACGTGGGCAGACACTGGAATTTGGGGATAGAAGAGTTGATTTAAAAAGAAATGAACCGACCTGGAGGTAAAGCTTTATGAGTTGTTTAATCGGAGGCAAAAGCTAAATTCATGCAATGAATGGAACTGCCAAGGATGAAAGGAAGGCTCTAGAACAGCATCTGGAGAACACTGATTTGGGAGGAGGACAGAAAGCGCAGTGTGAATGTTAGGGAGTGAAACCACCGCAGCCCCTGAGGAAGGGATTTCGGGGTTGGGGGGCAGTCAGGCAGGTCAAATAGCACAGAAAGCACAAAGAAGAACGAGAAAGTGCTTCGGGATTTGGTGGGTTTGGGTGTCTTTTTTTCCTTTCTTTTATAAATTTATTTTGTTTTTAATTGACACACAATAATTGTAAGAATACATTTTTGCTGTTCTTTTACACTACAGGGTGATCATAGCTGATGATAATGTATTGTGTGTATTTCAAGATAGCTGGAAGAGATGATCTTGAATGGGTGCCTTTTGAGAAATAATTTTAGTAAGAGTAGTGGCAGAAGGTGTATAAAATATGTTAATTTTTAGATTATAGTCAAGATAAAAATTTCAGAATTATTTGAAATTGGCATTTGTTTTGAGGGAAGTATTTTAAAATCAATGTAGAATATCTTCTCAGAAGAGAGTCCAAGTTTTCCAGATACAAGGAAAGCAAGCTGGCAAAATAATTTGTGTTTAAATTGGGGTACTTTAAAATTGGGTACTTTCAAAGGTACCTAATCAAGTGAATAGTGTGTAACCTTAACCCTACCTTGTAGTTCTCTCACAAGGAAGACCTCAGCGCAGGAAATGCGTTAGTGTTGGTTGGCCCTTGGGCTGAACCCGGGCCTGAGGAGGGCTCACCCAGGCAGAGAGCAAGATGCATTCGGGGCCCTCTCCAGGCCCTTCCTATCCAGCGACTTGGCACTCTGTGTTGTTTGGAAACAAAAATCAAAAACAAACAAACGAACACAACCAAGCTGTTGTGTGGTCAAAGAGGGAGCCCACGCTCTAGGTCTTCAACAACAAAGATGCATAGGGGCAGTTCCACCTCGCCAGGTCCCTCTGAAGCCAGGTGCTGGGAAGCCCTTCCACACCTCTGAACACCACACACCGCCCCCTTTGTGGAAGAGGTTTACACAGCACACTGGAGTGGAGAACGAAGAAAGAGGTCATCCACACCGTTTGCGACAGAGCTCAGCCGAGCCTTGGCACACGCACAGACCCTGTCCAGGCTATGATCCGCGGGCAGTATCCCAGCAGCGGTTGGCGAAATGCCCCACCCTTCTTTTAATGGGAGATCAGTGCACAGCTGGGATGAGCAGCTATCAGGAGGTGTCTGTGCAGTCTGACTCCGCGCTCTCTTGCAGACAGGCAGCTGTTGTCCAGCTGCGGAGGCTTCGCAGAACACTTGGAACTGGCCATAAAATGACTGGGTCTCCTGCCCTCCTGTTCCTACCACCTCTCCTCGCTTTTCCTTCTCACCCAGGTGGGCTCACCTGTCTCCCCTGGGGGCACAGGTGAAAATACTCTGTCCTAGTCTGTGCTTGTGGCTCTCCCTGCACCGGCTTCCTTCTGCCCTTCCTTTCTGATACTCAGGGACTTACTAGGGAGCTCAAAGCTCCTGAATATGTACGGATCTATTTTGATTTTGTGTTCCAACTATAGGAATCCTAATTCTCCTTCATGGGCAGTTGAGACTGGTTTACAAGCAAATGTGGGAGAGCAAATATAAGCAGTGATACTCCAAGATATCCACCACTCACATGTGACATCCCACTTTTTCACAGAAGCAGCTGCTTGGTTATTGGGGTCCTTCTGAAGGGGAATGGGCAGTTTGAAATCTGCCTACACCCCTTAGCCTGGGAGGTTGTGCAGGCCCATGTTTAGCATATGGCTGTGACCACCTGCCGGCACCTTCATCCACATGCATGGCCCCAGAGAGAGGCTGTCGTCAGCAGCCACCTGACATTGGGCTTTGAAATCACAGCCAGGAGCAGAGCGAGTAGAACCTTCTTTACCTGGGTCCCACTGTGAATACTTTGGTCCAGAAGGCTCAGGAAGGTGGAGCATCTGGAGGGTAGAGCCCAGATCAGTGTATTTGTTGGGCTGCCAAGTACCTCAGGGCTTAAACCACCTCCCCTGCAGCTCTGGAGGCCAGAAGCCCATGACGTGGGTATGGGCAGGGCTGGTTGCTTCTGAGGCTGTGAAGGAAAAACTGCTGTAGGCCTTCTAGCTTCTGGAGGTTTTCTGGCCGCCTTCGCAGTCCCTTGGATTACAGAAGCACCACCCCGATCTCTGCCTCCGCCTTGGCGTGGAGATGTGTATGTTCTTCTTGTGTTCATGTGTGTCAAAATTTTCCTTCTTATAGGGACACCAGTCATTTTGGATGAGGGGCCCACCCGACTCCATTATGCATCATCTTAACTCATTAAGTCCAAATTAATTGTATTAGTCTGTACTTCTGTAACCAAATCCCTAAGACCGGGTAATTTATAAATACCAGAAAGTTACTTCTCACAGTTCTGGAGACAGGGGAGTCCCAGCTCAAGGTGCCGGCAGACTTGGTGTCTGGCATCCTGTGACGGGGAGGGGCCCTGCGTCCTTAGGCGGCAGGAGAGGGGGGCGAAGGGTCAGACTCCCTCCATCAAACCGTGCCACAAGGACACCTGATCCCATTCTGGAGCATGAGGCCCCACCTTCCAACACCATCGCTTTGGTGATTAGGTTCCAACAAGAATTTTGGAGGAGACACCACATTCAAACCACACAGACCCTATTTCCAAATAAAGTCCCATTCTCAGTTACTGGAATTAGGACTTCAACATATGAATTTTCGAGGAACACAATTCAACCCATGGCCATTAGGTTTGGTGACACACGACATTGACAGAGGTGTTGGGAGCCCACCTTTTGTAGTATCGAAGCCAGCCCAATAACTGTCATGAAGATACTTTAGCTTCTTGATGGTGGAAAAAATTACCCAGTCCTGGGTCATACCAGTGCACCCTGAGTGTGAATGACATTTGAAATGCTGTTCTCTGAGTATTTGAGACCAACAGCAACACTTTAAGATGAAAAGCCCCTGTCGTTATTTGATCACAGGTGGGCAGGTAACCAATCTTCTGCCACACTTGACGGATTTGACCATATTAACTTGCAAGCTACGAAATAACTTGCAGGCATGGATGAATACGGACAAAGGATCGGCATTAGGAATCCACATAGTGTGTATCTTTCTGACCTCAGAGAAGGTCTGAGAGGTTAACAGGAGGAAAGGAAAGAGGGAAATCGCTCAGTACTTGTTCAGTCATCAGTTAAAGGTTGAATTTGTGGATTTCAATTTAATGCTATAGAACTCTGAATCTACCAAGAAAAAACTACCATCCCATAAAGTAAAGGACACTTAAATTCACATGAGAAGACATTAGTGGACTCCGCAGGTAAACTGTCATTTGTCAGACCACATACAGGGAGGTGCCAGAGCTCTTGGAGACATGTGCTCTTAACTGTTTGGAGAGAAAAAGAATCCCACTTGTATCCTGGCAGAAATCCTCTCCCAGTTTGGAAGGAATCCTATGTATCATCAGTAGTTGCCTGCCTGTGGGGTTGCCATGGCAAAGAGAGGCCATGTTTAATCAACATTCTGAAGCTATGCCGTTTACAACCAATGCACTGTGTCAACAGGCCCAAGTGCAGTGCAGACCTCTGCCCGAGATGTCTTCCCTGCACACACTCGACTCAGCCCATCTTGTGCTGACTTAGAACATTTTTGGACCTATTACTTATCTCAGTACCGTCCACTGCACAATGTAGTGTCTTGATCATAGTAGGATCTCAGTAAGCTTATACATTTAAAAAATGCAAATAAAAGTTATGTTCCTTGTCCCCCTCCAAGTGTCTCAATATCAGTGGAGCCCCAGAGAAGTGAAAAAAGTGATCTATGTCTTGAGAAATGTGTCTCAGTCCAGATAGAGCACAGAAGGCCAGGCCTCAGGGGTCTGTTTAAAACTAAATTGTATCACTTGTTCCTCTGCCTGAAGCCTTTGCAAACCTCCTACCACACCTGGAACCGAGCCTGGACCCCATTCTGGGCCCCAGAGACCCACATCAGCCTTCCCCTGCCCACCTCCGACCTCACCTGCCCCACCTTCCACAAACCGCAAGCCCACTGCCTCCTTTTTGTCCCTTTAAACTAAATCACTTTCCCTTGGGCCTGTGCACTTACTGTGTCTTCAGTCTTGGGAGTTTCTTTGCTGGCCTCTCATCCAGTAGGAACCCAAATATCATTTTCCTGGACAAGCCTTTGGCCTCCCAGGGTTCCCCACTGGTCTAAAGCAACCTCTCAGAAAACCATCCATCCAGCCTCACCTGTCACTGCCTTCTTGAGTGTCCACCCGTCTTCACTGACTGGGGGGAGAGTGTGGTGAGGACACAGGTTTACGTGTTCAGGTCACAGTGTCTGTGGCACAGGAGGCCAGGGGTCCTCAGTGCCTGTTAAAGGAAGGACCCGCATTCTTCTGGAAGGGGCTGCTCAGAGGCAGCCATGATCTCTAGGGATAAACCAGCTGATTCACTTCCCACTTTACACGGATCCCACATAGACCTTGGCTAATTAAAGACCTACATTTTGAAATCAAATATTATAGAAGGATTAGGAAAAACCCTGGAGCATATATTTTACCTTAGATAGGAAAAGCCTTCTTAGGTGCAGCATAAAAAGTAGAAGTTATAAAAGAAAAGATAGATGAAGACAATGATATCAAAGTTTAAAACTTAGGTACAAGAAAAGTTTGTGAACGAATGTAGAAGACCAGTGATAAACCGGAGAGAGCTATAATATGGGAAGGTTAAATATCCAGAATACATAAGAAAACGTGACTGGAAAGGGAAAGGATCAGTTAGGTGAAGCAGAGAAGAGGAGATAGAATTGTCTAAGAAAAACACGCTCAGGTGATCTGTGGACAAAAATGTGCCGTCGAAGACAATCAAGTTCGATTGTGTTGGTACCGAGCACTGGCCAAGCATTGGAAAACATGCACTGCCATGTGCCGATTATGAACCGATAGGACGTTTTGAAGGGCAACTTTTCACTACCTATTAAAATTTCTAAATGTCTCTATCCTTGAGAAATGTAAGTATGTGTGCATGAGAGGGAGACACATATACGAATTTTATTAGGGCATTGAGTCTTTGGTGAAAAACAAGAATAAAAATTCCTGAATTTACATCAAGACATTTGATATTTCATAACTACGTGTAGCCCTGTGAGGTAATAACAGCCACCACCGATTACAAAAATCAAATATAGCTAATCACGCTGGCGTGCAAATATTGTAAATGTTAGCAAAAGAATGTACAATATAACATTTATGTTAAAAAATAAGGTAACTCTGGTATTCACGTATGTAGCAGGGCCAAGAGAGGCCTTTATGTAAAGTCGTGTGCTGTTTGCGTGTGCGTGTGTGTACACACACCTGAAGCAAATACAAACAGAACTAATGAAGTTTCCTCCGTGGAGGAGAGGGTCAGGGGTCAAAATGCTCTGGCGTGTCAGCTGTGATGTCTAAGTCCTCTAGTCTGGGAATGTCACACATCACTTACCATCAGCGGACTTGGGGTCAGAACCCCTGGGCTTGGATATGAAATCGGGCCTCTTGTCTGTGTGACCTTGGGCATGTTCCTCGACCTTGCTTAAGTCCCGAAAATTAATTTCTTTAGGTGAGAAATGGAGATTAAGCTTATCTCCATTACGACTGCATTGGAGTCATCTCCGGTGACTCCACACAGACATCGACGGTAGAAAGATACTTCTAACCCCAGTCAAAGCCCGTCCTCTCCTTCTGTCTCGCCAGCAAGTCAGTGCTCACCCAGCACTGTTTAATTCCCGAGCCAGTGTGGCATCCTGCCTGGGCCGAGTCCTTGCTCTGGAAGCCCCGGGCAGAATGCAGGTGGTGCCGGGAAACCACAGTGCCTCTTCTCTAGCCTCTTGTGCAAACATCAGGCTCGTCAGTCTGGGGCAGCTGTTGATCTCTGAGTCAAACAGTAAGTGACAGGGCTGAAAAGACAGGGACACACGCTGTCCAGGCTCCAGGAAAATACCGTTCATGCTCGGGCTCCTCTTCTACTTCTTTAGGTTTCGAAAGACTAGTAATGACTCATTAACTGGGCGTTGCTTTGCAACATGCACATTGCAGTGAAAGCTCACAGCAGGAAAGTGTGGATCGGATACGCTGCCTGGCCAGGCCTAAATCTGACCCAGAGTCTTCAAGACTCCCGGTCCATGCAGCTAAAACTGCAGCATATAACCCAGGCAGGATCTTTCTGCCCCATACTGAGACCAACTTTCCCCCATCCCTGACCGCTGGTCACAGTTCCTAGTGACTAACGTTGGGTCCCTCCATCCTCTGTCCCTGATTAGCCAAAGGGCTGTGGGGGCTCCAGGATTCGCTCCTGCCTGTCATCCAAGGAGAGAACTGGCTGCATTTTCTGCTGTGATCTCCGGTGCTGTCTGAAAGACAGACGACAAAAACAGATAAAAAATAGGGAAAGTTTTATTACCACTGCCCTAGAATATTTGTGATTGGGGAAAAAGAGAAAAAAATCAAACCTGCTCGATGTCATGTGAGATCTTAAAAGTAGAACCTACATATTTTGGGTATATGTTGTCCTTTTTGGCAGATGTCGCCCTTTTAAATGCCATGTGGAAAATAAGTGCACATCTGTGCATTTGCGTGTGTGTATAATAAAGGTATGAACGGTGAGAAATAAACTTAATTTTAAGAGCAAGGGGCTTGTGTATAAAACACACACCAAAAAACAGGTATTTGCTACCATTAGATTAACGTGTTCTTAATACTTGCAGGAGAAACAGGCACTTACTTATACAAAAATAACAAATTAAATCCTTGGAGGTCCAAAACTTTGAAGAATCTAAAGGAAATAGAAATGCATACTCTGCCCCAGACGCCTAACGTTCACACGCAGGGAGAAATTGTACACGTGACAGCCTTTCTGTCGCCAACTGGACGAGCCAAGTTTCATTCAACACCTATCACACAATAGCGGGCTTTGTTCCCCAGCTAGAAAGATATTTTATAAAATTTCAATAGCCAACCCCAAGCAGGACTTCTGAGCAGGTTCCTTTCATTCATTCGCCTTCCCATCCCCTTAGCTCCCAGGAAGCACCACAACGGCGCTGACGTGAAGTGCGTTAACCAGACGCAGCGCCCGGCCTGGCAGGACATGCGGAAGCAAGTCGGGCTCGTGTTTGTGGTGAGAGCACCTGGACGTGGAGGGAGGTCAGGTGACTTCCTTTCAGCTCCAGCTCCTCTGCCTCACTCAGCCAGGACTGCTGTTGCACTTGCCGATAAACTAATCGCAAGTAAGGTAGAAATTATAGTCACGGACTTAACGGTCTTAGAATGATCCTTTGCACTTTCGAATGAGGCATTATTCTCAAATAAGTCAAATAAAACACAATTTTCCAGAAGCAGCAAAGATAAATTGGGCAACCCTTATTTATCTAAGACCCAATGTCTCCCAAAATATGTTCTGTAGAACCTTTAATCTCAAAAAATGTTAAAATTGATGCTCCATAAAAGAAAAAGTACAGTACTCAGTTATACTTGGAAGGTCAGCAAAGGTAAATTTTTTTTCAGTGAAGGACTTCGCTGAGCTTCTAAGACTCTATTGTGTGTTGTTAATTTCTAAGAGGAGGATAAATGTATGCTCTTTCATACATATATTTGACTACAGACCTATTGTCATGGGACCATTCTGTGATAGCAGTGATGTACGAAGTGATTTGGGAAAATGCATATAGGAATTCCTGGGCAGTTCTGACTTGTGCTTCCTAGTCTTATAATATTCCTGAAAAATCAGTCATAAAGTAAAGCAACTTGCCCAAGAACACAACTGCGGCTGTGATGAGGTTGGGCTGGAATCCCGGAATTCTGTCATCTAGACGCAGGACGCGTGTGGAGTGTTGCCAGGAGCACCACGGACTGACTTGATTTGGGGCATTATTCAGAGACAGTCTGGTTAAATCTGCAGCAGGGGACGAGGAACATGTGGCTAAGAGGATCATCACTGTTAACGTGGCGTCAGCGATGGCTGGAACATGTGGCGATCACGGACGCGAGAGACCGTGAGGGGGTTAAGGAGGTCACTGGTGCTGTCCAGCCTGACCTGACCTTCCTGAAGAGCTTCTCACCTGGCTCTTTTAATGCTCACATTTTATTTAAGTGTATATGCACACACACGTTCTGTGTGTTTATATTTTTGTGTGTGTATATGTTTCTTTGTGTACATATATGTTGTGT